>CAUYLG010021802.1:0-42432 GCA_963573385.1 Cacajao melanocephalus
GTCTTTCCTCTAAAAGCCGGAACTTGACAATAAGGATAGCCATTGTCACCAGTTATTCAACATAATACTGGAAGTCCTAGCTAGAGCAATCATATGAGAGAGAAAGAAAGAAATGGCATCCAAATTAAAAAGGAAGAAGTCAAATTACTCTTGCTCGCAGATATGATCTTATATTTGAAAAAAACTAAAGACTCCACCAAAAAACTATTAGAATTGATAATTAAATTTTGTAAAGTTAAAGGATATAAAATCAACATACAATATACCATTTTAACATGTAAACAGTGAACAATCTGAAAAAGATATAATCAAGGTAATCCCATTTACAATAGCTACAAATAAAATAAAATACCTAGGAATTAACCAAAGAAGTAAAAGCTCTCTCTAATAAAAACTATAAAATACTAATGAAAGAAATTGAAGAGGACACCCCAAAAAACAGGAGATATTCCATGTTTACGGATTAGAAAAATCAACGTTGTTAAAATGCTCATACTACGAAAAGCAATCTACAAATTTAATGCAAGCCCATTTCTACTAAAAAATACAAAAATTAGCTGGATGTGGTGGCGTGCCCTGTAGTCCCAGCTACTCAGGAGGCTGAGGCAGGAGACTTGCTTGCACCCGGGAGGCAGAGGTTGCAGTGAGCTGAGATCACACCACTGCATTCCAGCCTGACACCTGGTGACAAAATGAAACTCTGTCTCAAAAAAAAAAAAAAAAAAAAAACCAATAACATTCTTCACAGAAACAGAAGAAAGAGAATCCTAAAATTTATATGGAAACACAAAAGATCCAGAAAAGCCAAAGCTATTCTAAGCAAAAAGAACAAAACTAAAGCATTCAGATTACCTGACTTCAAGCTATATTACAGAGCTATAGCAATTAAAATGGCATGAAACTGTCATAAAAACAGACACATAGACCAACGAAACAAAATAAAGAACCCAGAAAAAAAATCCATTCATCTACAATGAACTAATTTTCAACAAAGGCACCAGGAATATACTTTGGAGAAAGGACAGTCTCTTCAATGAATGGTGCTGGAAAAACTGGATATTCATATGCAGAAGAATGAAACAAGACCCCTGTCTCACCCCCATATACAAAAATCAAATCAAAATCGATTAAAGACTTAAATCTAAGACCTCAAACTGTCAAACTTCTAAAAGAAAACATTGAGAAAACTTTCCAGGACATTGGAGTGGACAAAGTATTATTAAGTAATACCCAACAGATATCGACAACCAAAGAAAAAATTGATAAATGAGATGACATCAACTTAAAAAGCTTCTTACACAGCAAAGAATCAACAATGTAAAGAGAAAACCTACAGAATGGGAGAAAATATTTTCAAAATGTTCATCTGAAAAGGGATTAATAACCAGAACATATAAGGACCTCAAACAAATATATAAGAAAAAATCTGACAATCTAATTTAAAAATGGGCAAGAGATTTGAATAGATCTTTCTCAAAAGAAGGCACACAAATAGAAAACAGTCATTTGAAAAGATGCCCCATATCACTGATCATCAGAGGACTACAAATCAAAACTACAGTGACATATCTATCCACAGTCGAAATGGCTCTTATCTAAAAGATAGTCAATAATAAATGCCGACAAGAATGTGGAGTAAAGGGACCCCCCCTTTAAACTCTTGGTGGGAATGTAAGTTAGTACACCCCACCATGAAGTGAAATTTGGAAGTTCCTTAAAAATTAAAACCCAGCAATCCCACTTCCAAGTATATATCCAAAAGAAAGGAAATTAGTATTTTAAGGAGATATCTGCACTGCCATGTTTACTGCAGCACTATTCACAATAGTCAAGATTTGGAAGCAACCTAAGGATCCATCATCAGATGAATGGAAAAAGAAAATGTGGTACACATACACAATGGAGTACAATTCAGCCCTAAAAAGAAAAATGAGATTCTGTTATTTGCAAGATAGACGCACCTGGAAGTCATTATGTTATGTGAAATAAGCCAGGTACAAAAAGACAAACATTACATGCTCTCACTTATGTGTGGGAGCTAAAAATTAAAACAATTGAACTCATGAAGATAGAGTAGAAGGATGGTTACCAGAGTCTGGGAAGTGTAGTGGGGAGTGGAGGTGACAGGAAACGGGATGGTTAATGGGAACAAATAAAACGTAGAAAGAATAGTATTTGCTGGCACAATAGGGTGACTATAGAAAAATAATTTAATTGTACACTTAAAAATAATTCAAAGAGTAAAATCAGACTGTTTGAAACACAAAGGATAAACACTTAAGGTGGTGGATATTTCATTCACCCTGATGTGATTATTACACATTGCATGTCTGTATCAACACATCACATGTAACACATATATACACCTACTATGTACCCACAAATATTAAAACATTTTAAAAAAGAATATATGTAAATGTATGCAAACTCATTTCATATTTTTAGAAATGTGCATAAAAAGGACAGGAAGCCAATAAAAATACAGTAAAGAATTCAATAGAATTATAACAAATAAATTCAACAGGAGATGTATGAGATTCAGGAATGGAGAATTTCTTCCTTATATTTTCTGATTGATTTTTGTAATGTAGACATATATTTAATAGATAAAATTTGTGTTATGTGAAAACTAAAATGCATTAAAATGTAGGCAATACTAAAGAGAAAACTATACATTTTATTGATTTTAAGTGTATTTGTAATAATAAGAACAGACAGAATGACTTTTCATATGTAAAATATTGGACTAGAACCAAGGTCAAACTTGCCATCTGAAAGTCTATTCCATGCTTAGATTAGCTCTTTTACTTTTCACTTTGATAAGAGATAAAAATAAAGTCTTTTTTTTTTTTTGCTTTTACATGAAGCTGCATGTTAAATAAATTTTGAAAACAATTTTAACCAAAACCAGCATTCTCTGCAATGACTAGGATAGAAAAATAGAAATATTTAAAGATTTTATCTGCTTTTTTTTTCCTATTGGAACAAAAATAATTCAGCTGCATATCATACAAATCATGACTTTTACACGGTATCCACAAATACTTTGTCCATTACCCATCAACTGAAAAAAGAATGTTTAAAGACAGAAACGGAAAAGTAACTCTGATTCTTAGATGAACAGTTTCCTTTTTGGTGCCTGGACTTAGAATCACTGTAGTACCAACACTATGCTAACCAAAACAGCATGGTACCGGTACGAAAACAGACACATAGACCAAAGAAACAGAATAAAAAACGCAGAAACAAGGCTGCATGCCTACAACCATCTGATCTTCAACAAAGCTGACAAAAATAAGCAATAGAGAAAGGAATCCCTGTTCAATAAATCGTGCTAGAATAACTGGCTATTCGTATGCAGAAGAATGAAACTGCACCTCTATTTATCACCATATACAAAAAGTAACTCAAGATAACTTAAAGACTTAAATGTGAGCCTTCAAACTATAAGAATCATAGAAGAAAACCCAGAAAATACTCTTCTGGACATTGGCCTTGGGAAAGAATTAATGACTAAGTCCTCAAAAGCAATTGCAACACAAACCAAAACTGACAAGTGTGATATAATTAAACTAAAGAGCTTCTGCACAGCGAGAAAGACTACCAACAGAGTAAACAATGGGAGAAAATATTCACAAAATACGCCTCCAACAAAAGTCCAATACCCAGAATCCTTAAGGAACTTAAACAATTCAACAGGCCCAAAAACAATCCCACTGAAGGATAGTGGGAGTGGGGAAAGGTGAAGGTGGTTAATGGGTACAAAAAAAAATAGAAAGAATGAGTAAGAGCTAGTATTTGATAGCACAACAGAGTGAATATAATCAATAATAATTTAATTGTACATTTTAAAATAATTAAAGCAGTAACATTAGATTGTTTGTAACACAAAGGATAAATATTTGAGGGGATGCAGACCCCATCTTAAATCATGTGATTATTATGTACTACATGGCTGCATCAAAATCTCATGTACCCCATAAATATATACATCCACATCCACTATGTACCCCAAAATTAAAATTAAAACAATTTACAAAACATAATAAAGTGTGCAAAAGACAAGAAGAGAAACTTCTGAAGAGAAGACATACAAGCATCCAACAAAATATGAAAAACTGCTCTGTATCACTAATCATCAGAAAAATACAAATCAAAACCATAATGAGATATCACCTCATACCAATCAGGATGGGTTTTGTGAAAAAGTTAAAAAATTACAGATGTTGGCAAGGCTGCAGAACACTTATACACTATTGGTAGGAATGTAAATTAATTCAGTACTGTAGAAAGCAGTTTGCAGATTTCTCTAAGAACAAAGAGTTGGACTACCATTCCACCCAGCCACTCCATTACTAGTTATATACCCAAAGAAAAATCAATTGTTCTATCAAAAAGACACAGGTACAAGTATGTTTATCACAGCAATATTCACAATAGCAAAGACATGGATTCAACTAAGGTGCCCATTAATAGTGGACTAATAAAGAAAATACGGTTTGTATTTCTCCTTGAAGAGGTTCTTCACATCCCTTGTAAGTTGTATTCCTAGGTATTTTATTCTCTGTGCAGCAATTGTGAATTGTCCTCCATTTATGATTTGGCTCTCCAATTGTCTATTATTGTTGTATAGGAATGCCTGTGATTTTTGCACATTGATTTTGTATCCTGAGACTTTGCTGAAGTTGCTTACCAGCTTAAGGAGTTTTGGGGCTGAGTTCCTTTCTTCCTATTTGACTTCCTTTCTTCCTATTTGAATACCCTTTATTTCTTTCTCTTGCCTGATTGCCCTGGCCAGAACTTCCAATACTATGGTGAATAGGAGTAGTGAGAGAGGGCATCCTTGTCTTGTGCTGGTTTTCAAAGGGAATGCTTCCAGCTTTTGCCCATTCAGTATGATATTAGCTGTGTGTTTGTCATAAATAGCTCTTATTATTTTGAGATATGTTCCACCAATACCAAGTTTACTGTAAGTTTTTAGCCTGAAGTGGTGTTGAATTTTATCAAAGGCCTTTTCTGCAGCTACTGAGACAAACATGCGGTTTTTGTCATTGGTTCTGTTTATGTGACAGATTATGTTTATTGATTTGCGTAGGTTGAACCAGCCTTGCATACCAGTGATGAAGCAGACTTTATTGTGGTGGATAAGCTTTTTGATGTACTCCTGGATTAGATTTGACAGTATTTTATTGAAGATTTTTACATCAATGTTCATCAGGGATATTGGCCTGAAATATTCTTTTTTCATCATATCTCTGCCAGATTTTGGTATCAGGATGACTCTGGCCTCATAAAATGAGTTATGGAGGAGTCCCTCTTTTTCTATTGTTTGGAATAGTTTCAGAAAAAATGGTACTAGCTCCTCTTCATACCTCTGGTAGAATTCAGCTGTGAATATGTCTGGTCCTGGGCTTTTTTTGGTTGGTAGGCTACTAATTACTGCTTCAATTTCAGAACTTGTTATTGGTCTATTCAAGGATTTGACTTCTTCCTGGTTCAGTCTTGGGAGGGTGTATGTATCTAGGAATTTATCCATTTCTCCTAGATTTTCTAGTATATATTTGCTTAGAAGTGTTTATAGTATTTTCTGATGGTAGTTTGTATTTCTGTGGGATCAGTGGTGATATCTCCTTAATATTTTATATTGTGTATATTTGATTTTTCTCCCTTTTTTATTAGTCTGGCTAGGGGTCTAACTATTTTGTTAATCTTTTCAAAAAACCAGCTCCTAGATTCACTGATTTTATTTTTTAAGGGTTTCTTCATGTCTCTATCACCTTCATTTCTGCTCTGATCTCAGTTATTTCTTCTCTTCTACTAGCTTTTGAATTTCTTTGCTTTTGCTTCTATAGTTTCTTTAATTGCGATGTTAGGGTGTCAATTTTAGATCTTTCCTGCTTTCTCCTGTGGGCATTTAGTGCTATAAATTTCCCTCTAAACACTGCTTTATCTGTGCCCCAGAGATTCTGGTATGTTCTGTCTGATCTCATTGGTTTCAAATAACTCATTTCTGTCTGCCTTAATTTCATTATTTACCCAGTAGTCACTCAGGAGCAAGTTGTTCAGTTTCCATGTAGTTGTGTGGTTTTGAGTGCATTTTTATATCCTGAGTTCTAATTTGATTACACTGTGGTCTGACAGACTGCTTGTTATGATTTCCATTTTTTTGCATTTGCTGAGGAGTGTTTTACCTCCAATTATGTGGAACTACAAACCACTGCTCAAGGAAATAAGAGAGGACACAAATGGAAATTTCATGCTCATGGATATGAAGAATCAATATTGTGAAAATACCCATACTGCCCAAAGTAATTTATAGATTCAATGCTATCCCTATCAAGCTATCATTGACTTTCTTCAGAGAATTAGAAAAAACTACTTTAAATTTCATATGGAACCAAAAAAGAGCCTGTACAGCCAAGACAATCCTAAGCAAAAAGAACAAAGCAGGAGGCATCATACTACCTGACTTCAAACTATACTACAAGGCTACAGTAATCAAAACAGCATGATACTGGTACCAAAACAGATATATAGACCAATGGAACAAACAGAGGCCTCAGAAATAACACCACACATCTACAACCATCTGATCTTTGATGAACATGACAACAACAAGCAATGGGGAAGGGATTCCCTATTTAATAAACAGTGTTGGGAAAACTGGCTAGCCATGTGCAGAAAGCAGAAACTGGACCCCATCCCGACACCTTACACTAAAATTAACTCCAGATGGATTAAAGACTTAAAACAAGACTTAATGCCATAAAAACCTTAGAAGAAAACCTAGGTAAAACCATTCAGGACATAGGTTTAGGCAAAGACTTCATGACTAAAACACCAAAAACAATGGCAACAAAAGCCAAAATAGACAAATGAGATCTAATTAAACTAAAGAGCTTCTGCACAGCAAAAGAAACTATCATCACAGTGAACAGACAACCTACAGAATGGGAGAAAATTTTAGCAATCTATCCAACTGACAAAGGGCTAATATCCAAGAACTTAAACAAATTTACAGGGATAAAACAACCCCATCAAAAAGTGGGTGAAGGATATGAAAAGTCACTTCTCAAAAAAAAAACATCTATGTGGCCTGGCCAACAAACATATGAATAAAAGCTCATCATCATTTGTCATTAGAGAAATGCAAATCAAAACCACAATGAGACACCATCTCATGCTAGTTAGAATGGCAATCATTAAAACATCAGGAAACAACAGATGCTAGAGAGGATGTGGAGAAACAGGAACATGTTTACACACTGTTGGTGAGAGTGTAAATTAATTCAACCATTGTGGAAGGCAGTATGGCGATTACTCAAGGATCTAGAAATAGAAATACCATTTGACCCACTAATCCCTTTACTGGGTATATACCCAAAGGGTTATAAACCATTCAACTATAAAGACACATGCACAGGTAGGTTTATTGCAGCAGTATTTACAATAGCAAAGAATTGGAACCAACCCAAATGCCCATCAATTACAGGCTGGATAAAGAAAATGTGGCATATATACACCATGGAATACTATGTGGCCATTAAAAAGGATGAGTTCATGTCCTTTGCAGGGACATGGATGAGGCTGGAAACCATCATTCTCAGCAAACTAACACAGGAACAGGAAACCAAATACCACATGTTGTCATTCATAAGTGGTAGTTGAACAATGAGAACACATGGACGCAGGGAGGGGAACGTCACACAGCGGGTCCTGTTAAGGAGTTGGGGTTAGGAGAGGGATAGCATTAGGAGAAACAGCTAATGTAGATGACAGGTTGATGGGTGCAGCAAACCACCATGGCATGTATATACCTATGTAACAAACCTGCATGCTCTGCACATGTATCCCAGAACTTAAAGTATAATAAAAAAAAAAGAAAGAAAATGTGGCACATATACATGATGGAATACTACACAGCCATAGACAGAACAAAATTGTGTCCTTTGCAGCAACATAGATGTAGCTGGAAACCATTATCCTAAGCGAACTGACACAGACAGTACACTATATATATTATATTATAAGTGGGAGCTAAACATTAGGTACATGTGGTTATACAATGGGAATGATAGGCACTGGGGAATACAAGAGGGAAGAGAGAGGGAGGGAGGTAAGGGTTGGAAAAAACTAGCAACCGGGTACTATGCTCTCTACCTGGGTGATAGATTCATTCATACTCTAAACCTCAGCATCATACAATATGTCTTTGTAACAATCCTGCATATGTACCCTTGATTCTAAAATAAAAGTTGAAAAAAGGGGAAAAAAATCATTGTAGTAAGAAAAAGAGTTCAGTAATCCCAAGAGTTTGGGTTATAGGTAAAGAAAGAAGAGAAACAAAAAAAGACGAAGAACCTCAGGGAGATGTTGAAAGCTAAGAGCATGCATGCTTGGTCAGTGTTTCCTGTCGTCCTTTATACACTGTGGTGAACAAGACCTTGAATTCCAAAACAGGAGAGGTGAAGTTGTTGGCTCTCTGGTCAGGCAATTAAAGATAGCAATCCTTAGCAACACGGTAGACCTGAGGATTGTGCTTTAGAGTAGGTGAGCAAAGAGAGAGATTGAAAACAACAAAACAAGAAAAACCAAAGAGATGAGATACTAGCATAAATCATTGAAAAGTACAAGTGTTAAGGCAGTTAGTCTAAACGTATTAATGTGGCTTCTTGTTAGCAGAATAGCCCTCCTGCAGATAATTACAATAGCTGAACAAATGTAAAAAGAAAAAGAAATTGAACACGCTGAGAGTGATAATAAGAAGCAGCACTGAAAGGGATTTTGTCCTTGAAGAAAAGGACACACACAAGGTAGAACTAACATTGATATGGCTTCCTCCTAATGACACTACAAAGTGTGCATAAGATTGGCAAATAGAATGTAAAGATTTGCAGTTTTATTTTATTTTACATTATTTTGTTTTGCTTTGTGGCTTGAGATGTTTAAGTAGTCTAGGCTATAATAATAGGTAGATACCAAGAGAGAAATCTTGTATAGAAGGGACCCACAATGGAGGAAGGCCTGAAATTGTCATATACTCTCTCACATTCTTGGCTGACCACTGAGCGATATCAGCCTAAAGTAATCAAAAGGGTCAGAATGTAATGAGAAGGTATTATTCAAGTAAAAATTTAAGCATGACCCACCAGGAAACTCCAGTTTTCAAAGGAACCTTCAAAAGAATAGAGTCAACATTTCCAAGGAGGGAAGTTAAAGTTTCATTTATACAGGCAGAGATAGGGGAGCTTCTGGCAGGATTACAATATTTTTCATCTAAATTTAATTTGTGGTTGAAGCATTTTGATTGGTGATAGGCAGTGTTTCTTTTGGGGACGAGTTCATGTCACATTTTTTTTTAAATACAGGATATAATAGTCATCAGTTTTCCATCATCTTGTCTAAGCAAAGCAGGAACAATGAAGGGAAGTTAATTTATAACAAGGGTTATTAATTAAAAAGGCAGGAGGTTTTCTGACCCGGATGTCATTTAATTCTCTCTAGTCATTGAACAGAACAAGAAAAATAAGAAAGCGAGTTAATCTATAATCTGAAAATGAGAAGTTGTAACTATATGTGACTCAGATCCCATTCACATCTATCTCAAGACTTAAAGTGTTTGGGGAATTTCAACAGCTTTTAAATTCTATTTATTTTTGCAATGGCAAACAGGGTGGACTTGAAGAATTCTAGAGGAAAACAGTTGAAAGGCTCTATGAATTAAACAGAGTTGCACAGGTTTCCCACTGTATGAAAATTTGGAGTGTAAATCTTTCCAGGTTAAAAAGGCCCAAGTAAATACCTCAGGCTTGCCACAGACCTGCCCAAACAAAACACAAAAGCAAGACTTCATGAGTTTAATGTGATTAGCAAATAATTTGACTCTGACAGAACAAAGGCAACACTCTTCAGAGGAAAATAACAGAATCAACCGTTTCTATAATACGTTAGAATTTTCAGGAAAAATTTAGCAGAAAATCGAATAAGTAGAAAAATGTTACTAATTATCACAAGCACACGCACACATACACAGAAAGCACTTAGCTGAAATAAACAAAATATGACTAAGAGTTGAAATTACCAGACAAGAAATTTAAAATAGCTATTAAAAATAGGCTCAATGTAGTAAACAAAAAATATGTTTATAAGGAATAAAAATTAGAAAA
Source organism: Cacajao melanocephalus (assembly GCA_963573385.1). NCBI lineage: Eukaryota > Metazoa > Chordata > Mammalia > Primates > Pitheciidae > Cacajao > Cacajao melanocephalus. Next base: position 10,167 of record CAUYLG010021802.1, read on the forward strand.
TCTTAGCATACAAATGGAAAATATTTTTAAAACCAAATTAAAATTATAGAATAAAAAATTATACTATATAAAAACTTTCTGTGATGGGAATAAAAGCTGATTGGAGAGGAAGAACTGGTCAAAGAATGATTAATAGAAACCATTTATTTTGAAGAACTGAGAAACAAAGGATTGAATAATAAAGATTAGATTCTCAGTGAACTGTGAAGTAATATCCAGTCTAATATATATATATATATACATATATATATATATATATATAATCCTACAACAAAAGGTAGGGAAAAAGGGTTAAATATATATACCATCATCTTGTCTAAGCAAAGCAGGAACAACAAAGAGAAGGAAAGGGAATGATCAAAACTGTACCACACTTTGTGACAACGTCAACTTGCAAATTCATAAACTAAGTCCAAGCAGAATTAATACAAAGAAAACTCACACCTAAGCATATGATTGTCACACTGCTGAAAAACAAAGATAAAGACAAAATCTTGAAAACAGCCAGACATAAAAAGATAAATTACACACCGAGTAAAAATATGAATGAGACCTGGCTTCTCACCAGAAACAATGAAGGCTGGCCATAACAGCATCTCTTAAGTGCTATAAAACGTGGCAATCCAGAATTACTTTTCCATCAAAAATATAATTCTAAAATTAAGGAAAAGTAAAGTCATTTTCAGCTAAGTTATAATTGTACGGAATTGATCACCACCAGATCTGTGTTATAAAAAAGAAGTGGAATAGCTAAAGATAAATATCTGAGATGAAATATGAATCTACAGAAACAGCACTGACAATGCTAAGTACGTGAGTAAATACAAAAATGAAAATTCTCTCTTAATTCATTGAAAAGATATCACTGTTTAAAGAAAAATGTATAATGTTATATTAGTGGATGTATGATGTATGTAAATATAAATTACATGAAAGGAATAGCAAAAAGAGAGAAGGGTAAAGTAGCACAATATTAACTTTAAGTAAACTATGCTGAGTTAAAGACACATATTTAATCCTTATAGCAGCCTCTGAAAATAACACAAAAGTATACAGTTAAAAAGTCAATGGAGAAAATAAACTGGAATATTAAACTAGACAAACTCATTTTTAAGAAGATGGAAAAAAGTACAGAGAAACAAAACAATAGGTAGCATAAGTACTAAGCAAATAGCAAAAAGTTAGACAATTTAAAGTGAGTCATTAACTCGACTAAAGGTAAATCACTAAACACTCCAATTAAAAGGAAGAGATTGTTTAACTTGGTAAGGAAAGTAAAATTTGCTTTCCATAAGGAAGGAACTTTAGATATAAAGAATAAGATTGAAAGAAAAAGAAAAAAGATATGTCACATAAATACTAATATAAGAAAAATGAAATGGTTATATTATTAATAGAAGACAAAGTAAGCTTGGCACAATAAATATTGCCAGAAACGAACAGAAACTTTTTATGATGATAATAGAGTAAACTCATTAAGAAGATACAACAATCCTAAATGTGTATACACATAACAGCAAAGCTTCAAATCGCAAGAGGCAAAAAACAATAGAAATAAAGGGAAAAGTGGATAAATCCAAAAATCGTAGCTGAAGTTTTTACCATTTCTTTCTTAGTAATTGGTGGACCTTGCTGGACCAACTATTAATAAGTTCATAGAAGATTTCAACAACAATATCAAACTACTCATCCTAATCAACAATCATAGGACATTTCACCCAACAAAGGTAGAAAAATCATCTTAAAGTATACATGAAATGTTTAGTGAAATGGACCATATATGCACAATAAATCTTAAATTGCAAAATGTTTAAAATTAATTCACCTCAGAATTAGAAATGAATCACAAAGTTAATTTTTAGAATTAATAGCATATTTTAAAGCCTCACATAAATAAATAAGAGATTCTATTTGAAATTACATGCATTTAAGAAGAAAACACAAAGGACTTTAGAACATATTTCTGATTTGATGACAATTTATAATAAAAATACAGTATATTAAAATTTATAAAATTAAGTGCCTGGAAGGAAATTTAAAGCTTTAAAAATCTTATACTAGAAAAGAAAAAGGCCTAAAAATTTACTTAAAATATCACTTTAGAAAATTAGAAAAAGAGCTAATTATAGGCAAAGTAATTTGGCAAAAGGAAATAATAAAAACAAAAATAGGAATTAATGAAATGGAAAACAAAAATAACTAGACATCCAGAAATCAAGACAGAGAAAAATTAACAAGTAAGGAATTCAAAGGAGATGCCACTATAGATAGTAAACACATTAAAATGATATAAACAAACATATTATCATATGACAGAAAATTCAACATCATTGATGAGATGAAAAAACCTGAAGAAAAATACAACTTATTGAAACTGACAAAATGGAAATCAATAATGTGAATAGTTATATAGCTAATCAAAAAAAAATGGATTTTTTTCTTTAAAGCCTCACTACAGATGACTTCAATGATAAGTTCTATGAAGTATTTTGCAAAGAAATTACGTCAATCTTACAAAAAATTCTCCAGAAAACAGAGTACTCCTCTCAACTTATTTTCTGAAGCTAACACAACCTTTATGCCAAAGCCTGGCTGAACTATTACCTATAAAAGAAAGTCAAAGACAGAAATCTCTTATGATTATAGAAACAAAAATCTTTAATAAGTTATTAGCAAATAAAATTTAGCAACGCGTAAATATTATGTCAACGTCTATCCTGGAAATACAAGGTTTAATATTTGAAAATCAATGTAATTTACTACTTAACAAAATGTAGAGAAGAAAACCGCATATATTACAATTTCAGATAAAGCACTTAACCAAATTCGATATCTATGCTGAATTTAAAAAACAGAAACAAACTCAGAAACCTATGAGTAATGGGAGCCTCCATTATTGATGATATCCATGAGAAACCTACAGCTAGTATTAATATAAAATGTTAATGTGACATACGAGACACTTTCTTCCTAAGTTTGGGAACAAGGAAATAATGGTTATTATTTTACTACTTTTATCATTATTATGGCATAACTAGCTAATACAAATGTAGTAAAAAAAAAAGACATAAAAAGTATAAAGGAAGAAGTAAAAGTTTTTATATTTGTTGAGGTCATAAGTGTTTATACAGAACGTATTAAGGAAATCACCTTTAAAATACAAGAACTGCATTAGTTTGCTACAGCTACCATGACAAGGTAGCAGCTGGCAATGGGAGTTTATTTCCTCACTGTTCTATAGGCTAGAAGTCCCAATTCGCAGGCAGGTTTGGTTTCTCCTGAGCCCTCTCTCTTCAGCTTGCAGATGGCTACCTTCTAGCAGTGTTTTTCGGTGGTGTTTTTTCTGCATCCTCGGTATCTCTTTGTGTGTCTAAATTTTCTCTTTTTACAAGGATATTAGTCAGATGGGCCTATGGCCTCAATTTAACTTAATCACCTATTTAAAGGCCTTGTCTCCAAATACAATCTGAAGTACCAGGGGTGAGGACCTCAACACGGGGATTTGGAGGTAACACAACTCAGCTCATAACAAGAATAAGTGAATTTTAAATTTTTGAAGTATATATTCTCAATATACACAATTCAGTTGTATTTTTAGATAGTAGCGGCAAAAAATAGAGAGTAAGATTAAAAAAACATTTCATTTACAATAGCATTAAAATCAGAAAATGTATAAAAATTAAAATATATGCAATGTAATATGGAAAAAATACACCACTGACACACACAACATGGATCAATTTTAAAAACATATTGTGAGTCAGAGGCTAATCATAAAAAGAATACATACAGTTTTATTTTACTATATGAATTTCAAGAGAAGGAAAACTACTCCAAGGTAATCAAAATTAGAACAGTATTTGCCTAATTGGGGATTGACTGGAAAGAGAATAAGCAAGTATTCTCAGGTGATTTATATGTTCTATATCTTATCTGTGTGGTTATTACATAAAAATATTCATTAAGGCAGGGCGCAGAGGCTCATGCCTGTAATCCCAGCACTTTGGGATGCAGAGGTGGGTGGATTACCTGTGGTCAGGAGTTCAAGACCAGCCTGGCCTACATAGTGAAACTCTGTCTCTACTAAAAATACAAAAATTAGCCAGGCATGGTGGCATGTGCCTGTAATCTGAGCTACTCAGGAGGCTGAGGTAGGAGAGTCACTTGAATCTGGGAGGTAGCAGTTGCAGTGAGCCAAGATCTCATCACTGCACTCCAGCCTGGGCGGACTCCATCTCTAAATAAATATTTATTAAAACTTGTTGAATTGTACACTTAAGATCTGTGCATTCTCTGTATGTAGATTTTACTTCAAGTGTGTGTAAGCTTGTGCATGTGTGTGTGTAAAATTGGAATAATATGAAATACCAATTTCCAGGAAGGTAGTATACTATAAAAATTAAGATAAGTTTTGTGCAGTCAGACAAAGGAAATTATAATCCCAGATCTCCCACCCACTGGCTTTGTGGTATTAGATGATTTATATCAAGCTGGTCCAACCCAAAGCCTGTGGGCTACATGTGGCCCAGGACGGCTTTGAATGCAGCCCCCCAAAAATTCATAAACTTTTAGAAAACATTATGAGATATTTTTGTGAGTTTTAGCTCATCAGCTAGTGTTAGTGTATTTTGTGCATGGCCCAGGACAATTCCTCTTCCAGTGTAGCCCAAGGAAACCAAAAGATTGGACACCCCTGATTTATCTAATGTGTGTGAGCCTACACTTTCCAGGCAGAAAACCAGGGGTGGGGGGGTAGGTAGCAATAATATCTACCACACTGAGTTATCATGAGGCTTAAATAACATGTATGGAAAAGGCTTACCACAGTGCTAGCATATAGAATGTACTCAAAAAGTAGTAAAAGTTATTATGATTAAAATGCAATAGATGTTTTAATGAAAAACAGTGTTTTTATGCTTAGGCTGAATTGTCTTCTACCCAGTAGTGTAATACAATACGTGATATTCACATGGAGAGAGAGATGGATGAAAGATAAAAGAATAGCAGAGCAGACACGCTGCTGCAGTTAAGGCAGAATGCTTACGTTGGCATAATTGAAGGAAACAGGAATTCAGTGCCATTTCTTGGGATATTGTGAGGATTAAATAAGTTGCAACATGAAAAATTACTTGGCTTGATGTCAGGTATTCAGTAAACCCTCAGTAAGTGGTCAATACTGATTTGTATTCCCATTCAACTTTATTAGCACAAATGCTAATAAATGTTTTCAAAACCTTTTTTAAACTTTATTCTATTCAGAAAATACACCATATAATTTACCCTCTAATAGTTTATTCTAATTGACTATTATTCCTTTACTCAACAGATATATATTTTTTAACAGATTAGTAATTCTTACTTATACGGTGGCTTTAAAAAATTTACACCATCATATAAATTCATATATCTGAGTAAAAGATGCTTTCCTGTAATATTTGCTCAGTTATATTTATTCCATTTTAATTTTTCCCCAAAATCAAGTCCTCAAGCATGTTAATTACTCCTATTGCTCTTCCAATTTATTACCCTTTGTTTATCTAGTCCTAAAAGTATGTGACGATGTTCAGATCTCAGCCAATTTTAATTAACTTCTGAATTTTTAAACCATTGAAACTGTCAAATAGTTATGCTAGATGCTGAAATTTTAATATAATTCAATCAATTCAGAAATTTTCCTCTTAATTAAGCTGCTTATTCCAAGAGTTATTTTGAATGTGTGATTTCAACACTACTTCTTTTCCCTCTCAACGAAATGATTAAACATAGTTTTCTACCCTATCTTTGGCCAACTTTTGATCATTCATAAAATAAACGTGTAAGCTCTGGATTATTAGTACTTTTCTATTTATACATTTTTTTTATTCTTGCAACTTCTTCAATATTTTAATTTTATCTATTTTAGCAATCAACAGAGAATTTCCAATCAAGGATCAGGAGAAAAACCAAGTAAAGGTGAAATATTTAAAATGTTGTCAGTTTTATTGCTCACCAATAGACCTCTTAAATAACAGCAATGGAAAAAACTTAAAACCACCTTAAATCTTCTCTATCATAAAGTAATTTGAGGAAGGTAGTTGGAAAACAAATGATTGGGATAGCTCTCAAAAACTAGATAAATTTGTCAATACAAATTTCTATTAGAATTAAACCAGCTCTCTGTCTTGGCTTTGGAAACATATTACAGGATTAGATAAAGATAACATGTGATTTAATTAACAAGGTTTATGCGTGCATACATATCAATATATAGCGATTTCTCTAGGATGCCAATTACCATTCTACTCCTAAGAGTGTGAGTATATCTCTTGAAATCATATTTACAATAATATACTTAAGAATATCCTTTTAAAAAAGAATGCTCTTAATGTATTAACTTTTGTATACAAAAGTAAAAGTTAGTCCAGACCTTAAATGAAATTTCACACATTTTACTTTATCTTACTTTATTAATTTTTATAGCTTCAAATTTATTTTAGATTGAGGGGTACATGTGCAGTTTGTTTCATAGGTATATTGCGTGATGCTGAGGGTTGGCATACAAATGATCCCAACACCCAGGTAGTAAGCACAGTACCCAAAAGGTTTGTCTCCTTCCCTTTCTCCCTCATCTAGCAGTCTGCAGTGTCTGCTGTTCTCATCTTTATGTCCTGTGTATACCCAATGCTTAGCTTCCACTTATAAGCGAGAACATTCAGGATTTGGTTTTCTGTTCCTGCATTAATTTGCTTAGGATGATGGCCTCCAGCTGCATCTATGTTGCTACAAAGGACATGATTTTGTTCTTTTTATGGCTAGGTAGTATTCCATGTATATATGTACCACATTTTCTTTATCCAATCCACCGTTGATGGGCATCTAGGTTGATTCCTTGTGTTTTGTAATTATAATTAGTACTGTGATGAGCATATGAGTCTCTGTGTCTTTTGTGTAGAACGGTTTATTTTCCTTTACGTATATATCTAGTAATGGGATTGCTGTGTTTAAGGCAGTTCAGTTTTAATTCTTTGAGAAATTTCCAAACTGCTCTCCATGGTGTCTGAACTAATAATTTACGTTCCTGCCAAGAGCATATAAGTGTTCCCTTTCCTCCACAGCTTTGCCAGCATCTGTTATTTTTGACTTTTTAATAATAGCCATTCTGACTGCTGTGGGAAGGTATTTCACTGAGGTTTTGATTTGCATTTCTCTGAATGATTAGTGATGCTAAGTATTTTTTCATGTTTGTTGACCACCTGTTTGTCTTCTTTTGAAAAGTTTGTGTCTTTTGCCCTCTTTGTAATGGGGTTATTTGGTTTTCGCTTACTTAAGTTTTTTATAGATTCCTGTTTTTAGACCTTTGTTGGATGTACACTTCACAAATATTTTATCCCATTCTGCAGGTTGTCTGTTTAGTCTGTTGACAGTTTCTTTTGTTATGCAGAAGCTCTTTAGTTTATATGTCCCACTCGTCAGTTTTTGGTTTTGTTGCAATTTCTTTTGAGGATTTAATCATAAATTATTTCCCAAGATCTATGTGCACAAGAGTATTCCCCAGGTTTTCTTCTAGGATTCTCATAGTTTAAAGTCTCACATGTAATTCTTTAACCCATCTTGAGTTAATTTTTGTATGTGGAAAAAGGAAAGGGTCCAGTTTTATTCTTCTGCACATGGCTAAGCCAGCTATCACAGCACCATTTTTTGAACAGGGAGTCTTTTCCATATTTCTTATTTTTGTCAACTTTGTTGAAGATCAGATGGCTATAGGTATGTGGCTTTATTTCTGCATTATTAATTCTGTAGCATTGGTCTATGTATTTGATTTTTAACCAGGACTATGCTATTTTTGGTTACTGCAGCCTTATAGTATAATTATAGCATAATTTGAAGTTAGGTCTTGTTTCTCTTGTTTTGTTCTTTTTATTTAGGATGGCTTTGGCTATTCAGTCTTTTTCTGGTTCCACAGACACATTCTGTTTTAACATAATCTTAATTAATTATAGATTTTGAAATGTTTTATGCAACTGTGCTGGTCTTTTTCTTCCAGCAATGTGTTGATCATTTCTAAACTTTTCTTAATATGTGACAATGGTTCAGCAAAACAAAGATATTCTGTCTGTATGAATATCACATATTTCTAGGATACCTTAATTCAACTTTTTGAATGAGCATTATTCAAGCTTAGAATCTTGATGTAAAATGTTGATAATGCTGGGTAAAAAAGAAAAATGCGACTAACTCATGTCCTTATTTGTTGTTAATGTTTATTTGTTCTGTTTTGTTTTAAGGTACTCTGGTACACTAAGAAAGGATGAAATGCTTGCACAAGGCAAGCGTTGAAGATACATGCTTTCTGTAGCCCCATCATAAGAAGGAGAGGTCATCATTGTGACTCTAATGTAAAAGATGAATTTTCCAGAAGAGATAAAACCATGGTTCTCATACAAATATAAAATTGATGCATGTCAAAGATTATATTTAACTCACTAGCACATATGGAAAGCAATAAGATATTACAACTCCCTCAAAAAATAAAGTGTTTCCATATATAGGGAATCAGGAATTCTGAAATACATTTAAAATAGATACATAACTGATCACTATATATAAGACAATATAATAATCAATGGCATTCCACCTAACATATTTCATTTGCATTTCTGTGGGCAAAAATCCATGCATTATTATCAATTTTCTGACAATCGCTCTCAAAGAAAACAAGAAGCAAACGTGCTGAGAAAGGTGCACTGGATAGAATGTCTAATAATGTTGTTTGCCCTTCAAGATCTTTCACAATTTTTCCCTAGACTAAAATGTTTTCTTAAAAAGTCTTCTTAAACTCCTGAAACGTCTGTCCTAATTAGAACTGAAATAAACAGTTTCAGTTTTCCAACACTATTAGTTGGGATGAATGGCACTTTCTGGCTCACACAGAATTTACGCATTATGCTGGAAGAAAGAAGTAGCTTCTTTCATCTAAGAAAGAGGATATAATTTGTTTTTATTGGGAGTAAAAACAAAGGTTTGTAGGGGGAAAAGGCAATGAGTGCTGATGGTAAAAGGAAACAATGCCATAATTTTGAAAGTAAAGATAAGCAATCAGTAGTTGGGTATGTGTCAGGAGTGAGCATAACTGTGAGGAACAGCAGTAGCCCATGCAGAGCAGCAAACCCAATAGAAAACCAGTGATGGAGCTGCTGTTGCAGCCAATGATGCAATGGTATGGATTCCATGTCCCATGGGCTAAGATTCAGCCCTACCACTGGTTTCCCAGATCTATTTAAGCCCAGAGTTTTTCAAATGGAGGAATAGATCCTAAAAATGCCTGGTAGCAGATTTCTAGTCTAACCTCGTAACTCAAGACACAGTGCTGAATATAATTTGACCTATAAAAGTAATGTGATATTTATAGAACAGAAATATAATAAGTCTATTCCCACTATACCAGTTTAGCATTTGGTTAATGGCATTACAACAAAATAGTATTTATTCTTCATTTATTTATATTTTCAAGGCCAATTCAGCACAGAAGTTTTTATTTTGGGAAAATAAAGATCAGAAATGGAATAGTAAAACACATATTGCAGAATATATTTGATAAATTGCTTCCTAAAACCCTTGAAATTTTTAGATTTTGTTCATTAATTCAAAATCAGAGATTAGTAATCTGCAGTAAAATCCAACTATGATGGTAAATGAATGAGCTTTGCACATCAGAGTATGAAATCTTTATCAGTTATAGCTTCATTAGAAGAGGTTTTACCTCTAGGGGAGCCAACATATTCCTTTTATAGATATTTCAGAAAATAAAGTCAGTTATCAGCTTAATATAACCCCCCTTAATAGAGCATAACATCATTCATATCTATTAAAACACTCAATTGTTGATGCATACATTCATTCAATAGGTATTTATGTAGTGACTTTTAGGTGCCAGGCAGTGTTGTGAGAGCACAGCAATGGCAAAATCCCTGCTCCCACAGAGCTTTTATTTCAATGAGAAGAATAAAAAGGGAAATAAATAATATGGAGAAAACTTAAAAATGCAAAGGATATACAAGTACCCGGCAGTGGATAATGAAATTTAGTGAAGTCATCAGGAAAGGACTTAATGAAAAGATAACAACTGAGCAAAATTGTGGAAGCAAAATACTATATGCAGATTGCTAGGCAGAGATTTGCTTCAGAGGAATAATAATAATAAAAAAATCACCACCACAGCACCAACAAAATAAATCTTCCCCTGAGGAAGGAACATTGAGCATATGTGGAATGTTTAGGAACAGCAAAGAAGCAAGTATGGTTGAAGCTCGCTAGCAGTAGTGACACCAGGGGTCACATTGTATGAGTTACTGTACAGATTCTAAATGGAATGGAAAACCATCTCATGTAACATATGATGGCAATGGTATAATTCCAAGATTGCCAGACACTTAAACAAGTATAATGCCCGTTTACTGCATTTAAATTTGCTAGTTATAAAATATTAACTGGCAGTATAAAATTAGCAAATTATTAAACAGCACTGTGTGTTCAGTTGCTGTAGCTGAGATCTAAATATCAGTAGTTAAAAGAAATAAATGTCTATTTTTTCTCTTGCATAAAAGTCTAGACATAAGCAAACTAGGGCTAGCAAGACAGTTCCATAGTATCAGGGATCCAAGTTCCTTCTGACTTTTTCTCTACAATCTCCAGTATGTTGCCCTTGTCAACATGGTCCAGAAGGAATTATGACCAAATCACTACTCTAGTGAGTATAAAAGATAAAAGGGAAATGGAGGGTTATGCCTTTCTCATAAGAGAGCAACCAGGCAGTTGTGCACCTCATTTTTCCTATCCCCATTGAAGATGATTTCAGCTACATGCTACTGAAAGCAAAACAGGAACATGAAGTTTTTATTCTGGTTGGCCATGTGCCAAGTCAAAATTAAGGGTTATATTATTAGGTTGGTGCATAAGGAACTGAGGTTTTTGCCATTAAAAGTAATTAACACCATTAAAAGTAGTAGTAAAAAACCACAATTCTTTTTGCACCAACCTATTACTAGAAAAAGTGAATAATGGATGTTTGATAATTAGTATTGTCTAGTTTAAGCAGATTCAAATAACCATTTTATTTTAAAATGTATTAAATATCTTTAAAAACAATGTGAAATCAAAGAAAGAATATCTGACAAAAAGTCAAGGGATACTGGTCCTCTTCCAGATCTGCCAAGAACTAGCTGAGCAACCTTGATACAGTCACTCAACTCCTCTTAAATTTGGTATGCCATCTGTAGTATTGGACTAAAAGTACTCAGCTGCACCTAAGCAAAAGATTCTCCCTAAAACTTTAGAAAAGTCAATTTTATCAAACATATGCTAATTCTAAAATATTGAAGCCTATACAATGTTATAAAAACTCAACAGCAGAAATATCTGGCTTCCAGCCCAAGGCATACCAGATGTGTCACTTGAAAGCCAAAAGCAATTGTCTTTGAGTTAAGAGAAAAAAATTCAACAGTCAAAATGAATATAATTTTTCCTACCTCTGTCCAGATGGAACGTTGTGATTACCACACTGACAGGGCACAATGAACCAGCTGAATGCACCACAGGATAACTGGCTGACATTCCTGACGTCACAGCTGATAGGCCAGCCAGATAATCGTCCAGCATGGATGTAAGAAACGAGCAGTTTGTTTTTGTACAGTTAATGTGGTTGCCAGTGTATTTATCCATGGAAAGCTACTAGTTGCAAATGTGCCAGATAACTCAAAGAAGTGCTTTCCTTGGGTTCATAAGTCACAGAAGATGCTGAGATGTGCTCATATGTTAGAATTTGTCGGAGATTTTGTTTTCTTCATTGAACACATTTTCTCATCGCCCATTTGTGGGTCTACTCTCTTTGCTATCTGCTTTCCAATGCCAGAAGAACGTTCATTCACAGGGCCAAAGCCAGTCATGGCAAAAACCAGGTCCTTTGATCCTCTTTCCATGAATGTTGTGACGTCTCCCTCCATAAACAGAGAAAGGAAATGTATCAGTCTTCATCTTGTGGCCAGAGTCAGCATTCCCAGGAAAACCATTTAGTCTGGAAAAAACAAATAGTACCCAGCCATAAAACAAAAAGAAATATTTTACTGTCTACTAATATTGTAGCCTAATACATATTTAAGAGAAAATAATAAAGAAGGGCCTCACAAAGAAATAAAAATATACAATAACGTCTCTTCATTTAGGTACTGACACTGTAATCTGTCAGAAACAGTGACAGTGATTTAATGCTGTACCTTTTAATTTTGATAACTTTTAACTTGAGTGAGAAACATGATTAAAATAAATGATTTAACACATGCTGCTGTACATAAATCAAATGTTCTGTGAGAATCAGTGATTTTGCTTGAACGGGTTAATTTTGTGTTCTGTTTAAAAAGCAAAAACAAGTTATGATGACAGAGCACAGAAAGATAAATGTTCATACCTGCAACAGCAACAACAATCTCCACAGTTAATTTGACAGAATGAATTTCTGTAGAAACATTTAATAATCGAGGTGCTGAGTAAGTTCAATTTATTCATTCTGGTCTACTTCACACAAAGGGGATGGAGTCACTGGAATAAAAATCTGATGCTTTCAATCTCAGTCTGTCTTTTTTTTACATTTTCTTTTTCTTAAGTCAGGCATTTGGTAATATGGGTTGAAAAAAAAAAAGACAAAATATCAGTGCACAGCAAAATCTTTCAGGGCCTAAAATCGCTCATCCTCTCTATAGCTACCTTTGTTATAAATACTTTTGTAAAGTGGAGAATAGTTAACCTTTTGTTAAAAATTTATCTTCAAAAACTACATTCAGCATCTGAGCTAGAAAAACAGTTGTTTAGTAAAAAGAGCGTTTACTTTACAGTCATAAAATTAGGGCTTGCATCATGACTGCACCATTATAATGATCCAGTGATTCGATGAATATATACATATATATAATATAAACTGTCACGCTGTAGGTAGTAAGCAAATATTAGTTTATACTCTAACTCAAGTATGAGATTTAACATAAAAGTCTTTATAGTATACTGGGTTAAGAGCATTGACTCTGGTGCCAGACTTCTTGGGTTTGAATCCTGACTCTTGACTTTGTGTCCTCTGTGCCTCGGTTTCCTCATCTGTAAAATTGGGATAGCGTATTAGTCTATTCTCCAACTACCATGCAGAAATGCTGAAGACTGGGTCATTTATAAAGAAAAGGAAGTTTAATGGACTCACAGTTCCACATGGCTGGGGCGGCCTTACAATCATGGCAGAAGGTGAAGAGGGGGCAAAAGGCATGTCTTACATGGCAGCAGGCAAGAGAGCATGTGCAGGAGAACTGCCCTTTATACAACCATCAGAGCCGGTGAGACTTATTTATTATCATGAGAACAGTATGGGAAAAAACCGCCCTCGTGATTCAGTTCCCTCCCATCCGGTCCCTCCCACAACAATAAGTGGGGATTATGGGAGCTATGATTCAAGATGAGATTTGGGTGGGGACACAGCCAAACCAAATCAGATAGCAATAGTATATACTACCTAAAGTTGTTATGACAGTAAGCTGAATTGATTTATTTGTACTGGGAAGAGAGGGCTGAGGAGATAAGCCAAGGAGGAAACTACATGGAGTACCCACCTTCATCCTACACATTTGGGCCACGCAGAGTAGATGACACTTGAGTCTCCTGGCTGATCATGGACCAATGCAATACAAAGCAGAGCTTAGCCCCAGAGGAAAGAGCTTGAGGATGAGCCCACCAGCAGGGGTCAGAGAGAAGATGAGGCAGAATCTCTCAAGGGCTAGCCATACATGAGGGACCAGCTTGGGTCTGAAGGCCTGAGCAGTGGGGCCTGTTGAGGTCACCAGCCACACACCCTGGGTCCTTAGGCAAAAGTTTATACCTGTGGTAATGGCAAACAGGAAAAGCGATGCCACAGCGGGCAGTCATATAAGAAGACAGATGTCTGCTTTCCTCCCCCAAACAATAAGCATAAGTGCTGGGAAGGAACTTGATGAGTAAGTTTCCATCACACCCTTGCAGAGCTCACGAGTTGGTAAGGTAAACATTCAAACAAAGAAATATTGAACAATTAACTTGAGGACTTCATAAAGGTATTTTTTGTGTTGGGTCCTGAAGGATGAATATGAATTCTCCGAGCTGGCAAGGAGATATTTTTAAAGTAAAATCTAATGCAAATATCATGAGGAAATTCTCAGAGGCATAAAAGTGCATGACATGTTCCCAATAAAAACATTCAATTAGAAGTATGGGCACCAGGAGAAGAGAGGCTGAAAAAGAAGTTAAGGAGGAGGCAAAAAAAAAAAAAAAAGAGGTGCTCCAGGATGGAAGGTAGAAAGAGTTTCATGCCAGGTATTAAAGGACATTCCCTTTACACCCAGATAAAGGTTAGAAATTTATTCTGTAGATAATTAGGAAACATTGAATGGTAACAAAAAAAAAAAATGGAGACTTTTGAGTCTCCTATGTCATAAATTATCTTCCTTACTTTTTAAAACAAACAAACTGGTGGGGAATGATTTCAAGAAGAACATTTGATGTAAGAAATTTTAGGAAAAGAAATAAACACCATTACAGGATTGCAAGGGAGCTTATATAGAGGCATCTTACTAGACCAGAAATCTCCCCAGGCATTAGAAAACCATGGCAAACCATTAAGTTCACGGTGGTCTACTCTGCTATAACCTATGACTTATTTGCTCCATACATACATACACATGTACCTACATACACACCTACCTAAATGGACTGGCCACACAAATATCCCCCAAATATGTGATGCTGATAAATAAATAGTAGCATTTGCTAGAGATTCAACTCCATATTGACCCCATTTTAGCTCTCTATTTGACCCTTTCTTTTTTCCAACTGGGAGAAGAGAAAAATAAGGCAAATGAGCCACACTTTTCGGCAAGGCAGATTTAAAATAAGGTCTGCCAAGTTCAAAATTGAAAATGCAGCAGCTGTTTGCACAAAACATGGGCCAACAAATTCCTGCATGACTGACAATATGCCTTTGCTTCTGGCCTTACAATCCTTGACCAGGGTTTCAAGTATTTCAGCAGCTGTCAGCTAAATCTAGAAGGAAGGAGGTTTCTTCTTACTATAGGGGAGAGGATCCTCAAAAGGAAAGAATTAAGTGTACATACTCTATAATGGGAGTGCTTCTAAGGAGAAAATCTGTGCTTCCAATAAGGGGGAAATATGCATGGTGAAAGAAAAGCATTTCTCACAATGTGGGTAGATTAAACAAAAGGCAGGTTCTAAGTATCTGGAGAAGTGTCTTACTTCTGCTGCAGAGGAGAGCGTCAGGGGCCCAGGCATGGTGCATGGGACTAGAAGATACTAACTGCTTTTTGAGAAGGCACCTATGTCTGCCATGGCAACAGCGGAGGTGGCAAGAACACTGAGAAAGTGTTTAAGGCAGCACCATCTCTCACATCAGCCCAGCAGCTGTGATGGGACCAGGCCAAAGGCATTTGTGGAAGCAGCTCAACAGGGGCAATGGCCACTGCCTGGCAAGGGCACAGCCAGCAGATAGAGAAAACTGCCTAAGGCTCAAAATGTAAAGGAATTTCATGGTGATATCTGCAGTTAAGAGCACCCAAGGACACAGCAATGATTTAGAGAACAAAATCCTAGAGGGACTGGAAGGCAAATAAATAGCCCTTTTTACCTTCCTCATTCAACTGTAAAACAAATAGGAGGAAAGGAAAGCTGGACATATGGATATAAAATTATCACACTACTGATAAAGCTTACTGCAGAATGGAGCTCAAGATCTGTAGTTGAAGCGGCCTGTTTAGGCTTCATCGTAAACCAAACATTGGCATACCTGGACAACCAGAAGCCTTGTCTATCGAGGCAGGCTTGGTGAAAAGAAGAAGTGAGTTTTACGTGCGGTGGACAAATTATTTCTAGAAAGTGATAAGGAGCTGAAATTGACACATGAAAACTTCCATGTTCCAAATAAAATTACTCACCCTCCCACCCATGGGTAGGAGTAAAAAGAGAAATGATAGAGGTTTTCTTCCTGACCCACTGTTATTTTTTCTAGAGAGTGAAGCAGTAACTCTCTCCTCTTCATGGAAATATGAGGGGCATGAAGGGGAAATACTGTTACATTAACTATAATAATAATAGCAAGTATTATTTATGAAATGTTTGTTGTTTTCCAGCACTGTGCTTTGTGTGCATTATCTTATTTAACACTCACTATGACCCTATAGGTAGGTATTTTTTGTAAACATCACTTTAACAGATGAGCAGACAGAATCTGGGGATTAGGTATCTTGACCAAGATTATAGTGATTAAGAGACGAGGCCTGGATTCTGTGCTTACCCCTGGATACTTTTGTCTCCTACAAGTGAGAACTGTGAGTTCCTTAGTGTTCTACCAGGAAGACACAAAGATAGGGTTAGTACAGAAGTGGGTTCAAGTTCTATATATTATTGGGGGAGGAGGGAGCAGGAGAACCGATGACAAAAGACCCTTGGGTTGGTTATTACCTACTCCCTCCAGATGCTGAGTTCCCTGTTAGATATATTCTTCAAAGCAAAAACATTTTTTTTTTCACAGAAGCTAAGGATTACTTAATTATATACATAGACATATTCTAAGCATACAGAGAGAAAAAGCTTATAGATATGAATGTGGGTTGTGGCCCTTACCTAAGCCTTGAATCACCATGTTTTTGCTTGTTGTATCTCTATCCTTTAAATATTGCTGGTGAGAGACAGGAGTCTGTTTCTATAATAAAAGAATATTCTTTTGCAAGTATAGAGTAAGATTGTGCCAAATGGAAGTGCTTACAGTCCAAGACACTTACACTGCCATCAGCTATGAAAAGCAACCCAAAATTTATAGACAATTGGTTGATTTGTAGTAAAGCTGTTTTGATTCTTAACATTTGGTTGTAATAAGAGCACAAATAGGATAAAACAGCTATCTTCATATGTGATTTGAACAGTTAAATGAGAAACAGAAAATACTGGGATATTCTCATCTCTGTCAATTTGTTACTAAGTGGCCTTCATACGCTTTTGTGAAACCCTAATCTTTTCCCCAACTGTATCATAATATAATACATATAATATTCCACTAAATAAACATGAAGATGTTTAGAGTACTATTTGCATCACCACTTTTGGCAGATTAGGACAATACTATGTAAAAATACCATCTCAAGGGAAGATTAAGTTTTGACAGAGGTGTGATAACTCACATGTGGTCTTTGGTGTCCCTAATTATCATCCTTGCTTTTCACTTTCTGTCCTTCCTATATTTCTCTAGGTATACAAAGCTCCTGCCTCTCCAGATTTCTTCTACTATGAAGATAAATTATCTGGTTAATAAATTAATGTATGTCTCTACATTTTTCTGTTTTAAGATTAGTCTATAGTATGAATGCAGAGCTAAAACAAGGCAATAGATATAATGGAATCCCACACAAAAATAAAGGAAATTTAGGCGAAGGAAAATCTTGCTGGTTTCCTTAAAATTACACCACGTACATGACACCATTTGTCCTACCTTTGAATATTAAGGCCGATTCGAAGAATATCAGCTATGAAAAGAGATTTAAAGTTTATAAGTTCAGGAATAAACAGAATAATAGAGTCCAGTGGTTCTGGGAAGGCCCTTCTGCTATCCCTGTAGCTCCTAGACAGAGAGCATTGCTAATTAAAATCCCAAAATTAGAAAGTGTCATTTTGTTGTCATCTTTTTAAAACTGTACAAAATCCCAAGCTAATAATGCATCCAGCCAATATTTTCTAAGATACTTCTATGTGCCTGGCTGTGTGCTAGGTACTCGGGATACAAAGATATTTCTGTAATGAGCTCAGTAATTAGGTGGAAACCCAGACATGTAAACAAATAACTAAAAGGCAATTTAGTAAGTTCTGTAACACAAGAACTGACACAGAGATGACAGTAACTGAGTCACCTGGGAAAAAACTCTCAAAAGACTTCCTGTAAAAAAAAAAAAACAACCTTTTAACTGGATCCAAAATGAGTGCAGTTTTTGATCAAAGAAGTCAGCGAGCATGAAGCTGCAGAGAATTGAAAGTATTCTACAAGAAAGGAAAGAATCGGATGTGTGCATAAAATAATCTCTGTTTATTTACACCTTTTTTGAGTCCTAGAGAATAAAGTAACTCTTTCTAAACTCAAAGAACATTCATATAACTCCTCTTGGTTAGAGCAAAAGACATAAATATGCGCTAATAAACCAACATGCTAAAAATATGCAATATTTCTACTAAGAAAACATATACCAACAGAGATATGAGTAAATGTAGAAACTACTAGATATATCAACAGGCATTAGGATGGAAATCAAAATTTTTAAGTTGTGGTCTTATTATTTTTCACCTATGTGAATTCAGCTGTCTATTTCATTAACATTATTAAGTACCTACCAATTACCTTGTGCTTTTCAAGACACTGGGATTTATCAGAGAATAAGCGAAGTAACCTGATTTCACAGAACAATGAAGGAAAAGAAAATCCACATGCAATACAGGGGAAATAAAGAAAGTTTTGATTTGAGGCACTGGAGACTGGCTGAAGCTGTTAGAACTTGAAGAGCCAAGATCACAGAAACTCTGAACCCACCGAAAGGTGGGCAGACATTGTGTTGACCATTTTCTTCTTGCAGAGCAATTCCTGGAATGCTGAAACGAAATCAGGGGGGTTCCACACCCCTAACCTATCTAGGAGTCACCTGGCCCTCTGAATGTCAGGGTCTGGGGAATAGGCACCAGAAAATTATGCTGAGACTCTGGCTACTGCTATTACGGTCCTTTTTCCTTTGTCTCTAACCCAGGAGTCTCATGACATCTGTTAAGCAGCAGAGAAGCCAACAGAGATACATTCTCCTGGGAAAAAAAACACCATAAAATGGGGGCTCTCAATGTATCCAGAACTTAAGGATCCCAGATTTTGGAGAGAAAGGACACTGTGTGTCCATGTCTGGAGAACGGGGCCTCTTTTGTGGTCCTACTCCTCCCCCAGTGGCAGAATATCTCTAAATCATCTGGGGTCAAGGTGCCTCCTGTCTCTCCTTCAAGGGCAGAGGGTGTTTTGTGTCTTTTTCACCTTGCTGCAAACGATGTTCACCTCTGGTCTGAGGGTAATAGTGCTTGTTGCCCTTTCCACAGACTTTTACTCTGTAGAGAAGGTAGGGGATTAGGTTCTTGGGAAGGCTGTATGCCTTTTCCTTTTCCTCTTCCACAAGATCCTTTGTTCCCTACTCCTGTGCCAGCATCAAGATGAAGACTTTCTCAGGATTCCCATCATGGTTCTAATCTCTCTTGTAAGTACCTTGAGAGCTCTGTGGTGATCATGCACAGACCTGCAATTTCCCCTTGTGACTGCAGCTCCCAAGGATTCTATGCACTTACGCTAAAGCAAAGTCAGCTTTTACCAATTTGTCAAAAATTGTAGTTGCATTCTTCTGAACATATTTTACACAGTCCAGTATCTACTGCCAAAAAGCAAATGTTCAGCCTGCTTCTCCTTTCAGGTGAATATCTTTCTTTAGATTTTGAGTTAGTTGGCTGCCCCAAAACCTCAGCTCTCTGATGAATCCAAGGAAAACTATGAATTTTCCAATTATCTATTTTTTATATTATAAGGACACAATGGATGCCTTGTCCAGCCTTTCATATCCTAAGCAAAAGCCAGAAGACAACTCTCCCTTTTTTTTTTTACCACTAGAACACACAGTTGGGAAAGAAATAGCCATTTATTTCCACCCCTTTTATAGCTTACGCTTTTCTTGAATTTTACATATTTAAATGTTTTCACCACAAAACAATGACAAGTATGTGAAGTAATAGATATGCTAATTATCTATAATTGAGTTAATCCTTTCATGTTATATACATATAACATCACTATATACCACTAAAATATATATAATTATAATTTGTCAATTTACAATAAAATTTTAAAATGAAAAAAATCTAGTAATAACAAAATTCTTTGTGAGAAATAACCTAATACTTATCAAAATGTTGAGCACATGCTTGTGGATTTACTCTGTCAAAATACTTCGGTCCATAAATAAGCACATATAGATTTTTCACGTCATATACAAACAGATGGTACAGAAATGTCAGTTTTCTTATCATAAACTAGTGGAGTGACAGGAAAATTAATGAAACACATGTCCTTTTTTTGATATTTAGTGTACCACCATATGATAAAAGACTTTAAATTAGGCTTTATAAAATCTTATTTTCAATGGCAATTTTGTAACTGAAAGAAGATTGTCTATCAACAAATTTCACCAAATTGACTAAAGGTACTAATTAAATTCGCAAGTAGCTTTAAGTTAATAGCATTTTGTGTCCTAAATAGTAAATAAGTGACTCGTATTTGGCCTAAGAAGTAGCTCATGGGATTTAAGATGCAAAGATTAAGTGTGTTTCATTTGAATAAATCATCTTGGGAAAAAAAATACTTTTTGAAGAGTATCTTGGAAAATAAAGGGCTTGGGGGAAATTTGTTAAACACAGGTCAGTTTTCTACCAGATAAAAATGCTTGTTTATAATTAATCTGATGGTGCTAAAAAGGCTTTTAATTAGATTTCTAACACAAAATGGGAAAGGATAGGTTTGGGGTCTGAAACACAGAAGGGTTCAGCCATCTGCTGCCAACTAGCTCTTGCCAATATGTGATTTGCAAGTTAAATTATGCCAGCTGATGACATATGGTGCTCCTTCTTTAAATATCTTACTCAAAACGAGTTTGCTGCACTACCACTTGGCTAAATACTAAATGTTCTCAAATGCTGAGTTTGAACTTTTAGAAGTAACCACAGTTGCCATAGTTTTCCTTAGCAAACAAATGTAAGTCAAGGAACACAGATCTAAGTTGCCGGCTATGTGTTATTGTCCTGTGGCGTGATTGCGAGTTATAGAAATTTGGCCTCTGAAACGTTCACATTTAGAATTTACAAACTTAAAATTCCCTTCAGTGTTACAGTAATGAAGTAAAGAAGACAAAAGTCACCTCCTCCCTAGGTGTTGATCTGTATTTGAGGAAAGAAGAAAGATAATCTGAAAAAGTAAAACACGAAAAAACTATTTGAATCCATTGCTTCATCTCTAGTATGATATGTCTGTCAGCTGGCAGAGAGTTCATACTGACTTGCAATGCAGTAGCTGTCAAAAATTTAAACTATCAACACACTGCAAAAAAAATGTATTTTTATTCCCAGTGGTCTAAAGTTGCAAAATTCTGTGTCTCTCAAGGTTCTGGGCTTGGCAATAGTTACGGTTTTGTCTCCGGAATTATTGATCCCATCTGGCTTGAATTAATACCACAACATTTTTCCAAACCCTTTGATCTCTCAACCTCCACAAAATTCTCCAAAGCACTTTTAATAGGAACTAAACATTTATGTAAGCCAATAACTACACTTATGCTAAGACTATATAAGTACACACACATACATCTTCCACTAATCATGCCATAAATCTCTCTACCTGGGATACATCCCTATTGTCATTTAAAGGTAGGGACTTGAGGCTATTTGATTGAAAATGGTGGAGGCTATTGATCATAGTTTTCATCTCAGCTGTTTGTACTCCCTATCCAGTCCTGATTTTGTGATCATGACTATATCTTACAGCTACCAATAGCAGTTCTCTTTAGATAGGACTTGGCCTCCTGACAAACTTGAAGCATTTTCTCCGGTTGTCACTATGGACCACATCGCTACAAAATTAAATTTAACTGCAAAGACTTTATAGATTTCCCAAACAAGACAACATATCTTAAATATTGATGGCAGTGGCAGCCCGTTTGGAGTGGCTACTACAAAGTTGTCAGCTACAGCGAGGGAGGCCCGACTGGAGTTGCATGCTCCGAGGAGAAGGTGGGGCAGGAACAGGTAGAAGCTCCACCCCCTATGAAGTCAGCAGGGCAGGGCAGGAGTCCGTACTCCCAGGCACAGCTGAAGCCATCTGGGTGCGGCTCCAGACCTGGGCATCCCTGTGCTTTCAGGGGCTCAGGAAGCCCCCCTTCACCTGCAGGCTAAGAAGTTCTTTTTCCTACTCCCTGGCTTCTCCGCGCTCCTGGAACCCACTCTGGTGAAATGCAAAGCTGTAGTCAAGCCCAGGTGCTATAGCCACCAGCTGGGTATGCATGCCTCAGGCAGCACTGACGTGGTCAGCTTTCTGCCACCTCAGTCCCACCGCCCCCAGACTTTGGGCACTGTGTTAGTCTGTTTTCACATGGCTGATAAAGCCATACCTGACACTGGATAAATTATAAAGAAGAAGAGATTTAATGGACTTACAGTTCCACACTGCTGGGGAGGCCTCACAATCGTGGCAGAAGGTGTAAGTCACATTTTACATGGTAGCAGCCAAGAGAGAGAATTTGAACCAAGAGAAAGAGATTTCCTCTTGTGAAACCATAAGATCTTGTGAGACTTATTCACTACCACAAGAACAGTATGGGGGAAACACCCCGTGATTCAATTATCTCTCACTAGGCCCCTCCCATAACACTTAAGAATTATGGGATCTACAATTCAAGATGAGGTTTGGATGAGGGCACAGCCAAACCGTTTCAGACACTGACAAGCATGGGAGGGAGGTCAGGGCAGTGACTGAGGGTGGCTCCATGTAGGCCTGCAGGCATCCCTTGGCACTAACATCCTGTGCACTGTGGATGGCATGTTGATGACTTTGAGAGGCAGACAGGTTCTTTGGTGGAAGGGACAGGTCCACAGGGATGCCCCACTTTCAAGCCAGGGATTGCCTGAAACCTGGGGGCTGGGCTGCTAGTTCCAAGTGGAGTCCATGGCCTGAAGTGAGAACTTATGGTGCTTTTTCCAGGCCCACCCACGGCCACCCATAAACCAATTAGTACACACTTCCTCCCTTCTGAGCCTTTAAAAACCCTAGAATCAGCTAGACTCACACAGATGCTGGGACTACCAGCTGTGCGAAAAAGCTACCCACTCCAGGTCTCCTCTTCACTGACAGCTGGATGCCCACTGGGACGACCTGCCTGCAAAAAGGAGCTACCTACTTTGAGTCTCCAGAGAGCTGTTCTATGGCTCAATAAAGCTCCTCTCCACCTTGCTTATCCTCCAGTTGTCTGCATACCTCATTCTTCCTGGACATGGGACAAGAACCTGGGACCCACTGAATGGCAGGACTGAAAGAGCTATAAAACAAACAGATCTGGAACATGCCCCTCTGCTCACCACATTGTGAGCAATGAGGAGAAAAGAGCTGCAGCCTT
This sequence comes from Cacajao melanocephalus, assembly GCA_963573385.1. Taxonomy (NCBI): domain Eukaryota; kingdom Metazoa; phylum Chordata; class Mammalia; order Primates; family Pitheciidae; genus Cacajao; species Cacajao melanocephalus. The sequence goes on from CAUYLG010021802.1 coordinate 33,443, forward strand.
TTGGGGAGCCCAGACTTAGGAGCTCCCCAAGCCAGAGCTGTGACACCCTCTTTGGGGCTCTGCAGTTTCTGGCATTTCCAAGCTCCCAGGAGCCACTGTGTTCCCCTTGTCCAGATGCAGGTGTCTGCAGTGGAAGCCATTTGTAGTGCATCTGATCCAGCCATAGGCTTGCACGGAGTTAGTGCCTGAGCCAGTGTCTGGAGCTGCCTGCCCTGCCTCAGCAGCCAGTGTGCCTGGATGTGCACAGTGGCTGGACCCCACACTCACTCGCTCATGTACCTTGTGCCACTCCATGCCCGGCTCACCCTTGGCAGGCATGGGATGCAGGTTGGTAGTCTGAGCCTAGTGCAGCCTGCCAGGCTGAGTGGGTGGAACAAGCCCAGTGGGCCTGAGCAAACTTCAGGCAAAGATGCCACCAGCCACAGAAGTTTCCAGGTGGAAAAGTGACACCCAAAGGCTCCCATAACAATAGTTCATTACTGTTTGTCTCTGTGGTACAGAAGATTGAAAAATCACATAATCAACTAATAAGTAAAAATGTAGATTGATGAACCAACATACACAAAATAAAATGCAGGTAGAGCATGACATGGTTGTTTTTTGGTTTTCCTTGGGAAGCCAAAGGAAATTGGGATTTTAGGGAAACTGACTGACAGGATGTAGTAGTCTGTTCTCACATTGCTGGGAAGAAGTACTCAAGACTGGGTAATTTATAAAGAAAACAGGCTTAATTGACTTATAGTTCCATATGTCTAGGAAGGCCGGAGGACACTTCTCAGATCTTGTGAGAACTCACTCACTATAATGAAAACAGTATGTGAAAAACCTACCCCATTATTCAATTATCTCCACCTTGTCCCACGCTTGACACATGGGGATTATTACAATTCAAGGTGAGATTTGGGTGGGGACACATCCAAACCATATCACATGAGCACTGACCGATCAGAGCATAGCTGGTTTAGAATAGTGTCTTGGACTGGGAGCCCCCTGCCTGTGTTAGGAATTAAAACTTCAATTGCCAGATTGTGACAAGAGGCAGAAATGAGACAATAAAGGATGAGAAATGATTTGACTTAGGAAAGATGTGATATAAAACCAGTCCAAAATCATTTTTATGTTTTAACAATCGATATGTTACATTTTTATACAATGGCTGAATATTACCCCCAGTCTATAGATTTGCTTCCAGTGTCTCCAATAGTGAATTTTTGTAACATACAAGGTTTCAGAAAATAAATCTTCGTAGTTTTAAAGGATACACTAAATCCTGAAGTTAAATATAATGTATCTCTTTATACCACCAATATCAAAGCACAGAAAAATCTACTTGTTCAAGAAGTGAATATGAGGTGTGTGTGTGTCTGCATGTGCTGGAAATTGTGGGTAAAGTTTGTGCATTTCAGAGTTCTAAGCACTTAAATGTATGATCCAAATGCCTCAGCTTTACTAGACTTTAAATATGAACATTGTCACATTAATTGTAAAGTCTTATTTCCTGTATTCAACTCCCGCCATTACTTGCAGGCTTCTACCCCACCCTACCCATGGTATTGTAGAATGTTTGTCACGTGCTTATGAAGGAGAATAGCAGTTCACAGGAGCCACATGATTTGCTCTATGTGCTTACTGTTTTTCACTTTCCTATCCTTTCTAGGACTGTCTACACGAGAGGTTTCTAGACTGTGCCTCAGATGCTGCCACTGCTGATGTTTTCAGGACACTACTTTATAAGCTGGATGGTTTCTGCTGCTTTCTGACCAGGACTTCAGGTACCAAATTCTCTCTGTACTGAAGAGTGAAATTCCCGTTATTAACCCTGTGTGATACACCATCACTAAGATGAAGCAGGGATCCCTCTTAGGGGCCTACTACCCACTCCCTACTCCTTATGCATGAAAATAAAGAAAAATTGAGTTCCTTCAAGGAAATTTCCAGGTACCCAGCTAGGGTTCAGAGGTAAATGAGCAACCTGATGAGCAAAAAGGTGATAATAACTTAAAACAACAGCCAAGAAAGTTTGAGCCTCAAGACGTTTGGTTCCCTTGGAAGCTAAAGGTAATATCTTAACATATCTTCCTGAGTTGTTTTTCAGAAACCCGGACCCTCACCGGGTAGAAAGTGTCATCCAATGGCATGTAGAGCTCAGAGAAGAAGACACTGAGGGCTGAAATCTGACTGCTATTCTTTGTTCTAAATTTCTTCCTGAGGGTCCTGGAGAGAGTCATGCCCACAGGCCAAACCTTAACATTCCTTTCTGCTAACCCCAAGACTTTAGACAAAGATTTGCTTTCTTAGCCAATCACAGATGGAAGAATCTTTGAATCCACCTATAACCTGAAAGCCCCTGCTTCAAGATATCCCACCTTTTTGAGCCAAAGCAATGTATAATCTCCATGTATTAATTTATAATTTTATCTCTAACTTCTTTCTTGAAATTTAACCCTGCCTTTAAAATCCCTTGCTTATAAACCATCAGGGAAGTCAGGTTTTAAGCATTAGCTATCCAGTTCTCTTTGCGTAGCACCCTGCAAATAAACACCATGTTTTCTCTTGCTGCATACCTCAGTGTGGATGTTTGGTTTTACTGTGCCAGATAAGCAGACCCAGGCTTGGTTTGGTCAAATCAGCCAGCCCACAAGGTGTCCCTACCTTTGCCCTTTCTCACAAAGTCGTTCCACTTCTTCCTTAACCACCATTTAATAATGGTTTCCCCTGAACTCAAAACTATTCTAGAAGGGCAGTGAATTGAATGGTTCACAATAAATGTGACTCCGACTACGACAGGAGCATCCATCCTCTTGCACAAAATGATTTACCTAAGCAAGGTCAAGTAGAATCCTTCTTGAGGTTAACAAGGCTGCTGAAGGAGGGATGGTTTTTCTCCTTCTGAGAGATCATAATTTTTTAAAAACTAGCTAAGTCAGGACCCTCCAGGAGCCATCTAGATGCCACATGGAGACGGTCTGTCTGAGAATAAAGCCAAGAAGAGGCACACACAGTATGATTTAGAATTATGCTCACCCACGGTTGCCACCACTCAGTGTTTTACATTTGAACTCCTTCAGATTAAACGGAAATAGTTTATTTTCTCAGTTGCCATTAGCTGCGCTTCAAGTACTCAATAGTCACATGTGACAATTGAATTAGACAGCTGAGATACAGAACATTTCTATCATCACACAGTGTTTTATTGAACAGCATGAGCTAGAGGAATAAACTGAGTTCTAATTTTATCCTTTAAACTCCTGGATCCAGCATTACCTAGAGTTGGATCCACTTTAAATTTCATTTTGATTTAAGCTAAAATAGTGAAAGTCTGTTGAACTTTTACTTGTGACCTTTACAATTTTACAACAGAAAGTAGCCCTCGGTCCTTTTCCTCAGACTCAGATTCAGAAAACACACAACCTTCTCATGTTTTTCCAGATTGTTTTTTTCTTTTTCATGAACTATCCTGAGAAGACTCAACCGCACCGTCTCCTTCAGAAATTACATACACACACAGAAGTACACACATTTACCGTGAATAGAAAATTGAGGCAGGGGTTTGGTAGGTGTTATCACAAAGCCAGTCTCCAGTGTCAAGGATAACCAAAGCTGGACATTAGTTTAGAGTGGTGAAAACAGATTTCATTCAGTAATTTTTAACAGTAGGAGAAAGAGCAAAGCTGTATTCTCTTGAGTTGTATGAAATACACATACATCTCAAAGAAATAGAGAAAGGATTTATCATTTTTTTGTTTATTTGTTTAGTAAACATTCTAAGAAAGGAAGATCTATCATCAGATGTTGAATAGAACAAAGGGAAAATCCTTTTGACAGCCCAGAGCTTTTCAAGACAGGAACTCAAAAGACAGCAAGGTTGTCCCAGAGACAGGCCTTAGATTGTTATAAGCCACATTAAGGTTTGGTTAAGTCTTGGTAGTGCACAGGTCTGAATGAAGTATTTGTACCCAGAGTTCTCTGCAGTTCTCACTACCTAGATTTTTCCAGAATGCACAGTCAAATGCAAATTATGTAATTTAATCTATAAGGCAACACTCTGATGCCAATATCATTATCCGCTTTACAGATGAGGGAACTAAAGCTCAGAGGGCTTAAACTACTTGTCCAGGTCACATACCAAAAAAAATTAAGAAGCACATTGGAATCCAGATTTCTGACAAAATTGTGTTTTTCCTCGTATCACCCAAAAGTTTGTCTCCCTACAGATCTCCCTAATTTTTCATGCATGCTTCTGTAACTAGTTTTCACAGAAGTGCCCTTGCCTTTAAATGATAAAGCCCGTAAGATATGAAGAAGGAGGGAAAAAACTCAAAAATGTCAGAAACTTGCGATTAACAGGCAGCCGCTGTATAAACTGAAAGTGTGAGACTCACATCCATTGTCATCTCAGCAAATGGCTTGGTCCCAAAGTTGCTGAAGGGGGAAATTTGATTATCTTTGCTTCCCCAGAAGACTGATAAATCAAATTCAGACTGCTATTGTTCCAGATACAGCCTGAATCTTCCTTCCATAGGATTTTAATCAGCAGCAGCATTATGTAGCATGTGGAAGTTATTTGGCTGAAAGGAGACTCCAACTGTCACTGGCACATCCGCTCAACGTGAAAGGAAAATAATAATACAAAATAATGGTGCTTTCTTATCTACAGAGCAGCTTCCCTCTGAGAAAGTCTGTGGTTTACCATACTACATCTTTACAACATCCTGTTACATGGGTCAAGCAACTACTTGACTATAATCTTGGATGCTTACTGCCTGATTCTACCAAGGTTTTAATGTCTTTCATAGCTCTTTCTCTATCCCAACTTATAAATCCTATTTCTTCCTACTTTGCAATCTCTCTGTTTTCTTTATTGGTTGATTAACTTTCACCCATCCCTCGCCATTTACATTGTCTCATCCTTCATTCATCTTTCTCAGTATTACGTTTTTTCCTTTCCTACCTTTATTTTACAGAGCCTAGATAGGAAATTAGGATTTATACAGCAATAGAGACTTTAGTTCAATTACATCATCCCATTTTTCTACAGTAACGGGCAAACGTAGCCTTCACTTTATTTACTCCCTTAGTCACCAAAAATCTATTGAATGTATTTGTTTCAAGATTTGAAAGTGAGTAGCACATATTTTCCTTCAAGCCTGGAAGAGAAACCAACAGCTAATGATAATAGAGTGTGATAACTGTCATCTTCTTACTGAGCCCATTAAAGTACAGAGAAAACACACTAAGCGTGCAGTGCCTGTGGTGGCTAATCCCTAGAGACAGATTCTGGAGTCAGTCTCAGAAACCAGTCACCAGGTTTCTTTAAAACCTTTTTTGATATGCCTCTATCCCCATCCTCACCCTGTTGCTCCACACACCTAGAAAGGTTCTGAAAGGAATATTATGCTTAACAGTCTTGCACTCACCTGAAGATGACATTGACTGAGTTCACCTGTTAACTCATGAGTCAGCATTTTAAGTAAACTAGGAGTCATATGTAAAGTCCCCTCCTCTGTCTCTCTCTCTTTCTCTCTCTCTCACACACACACATAGACACACAAACACACACACATTTTTTTTTTCAAATTACAGGGAATATGAGCAATGAACATCTGTTTTGCTTCCTAATAGGAGCAACGTTTTTTTTAAAAAGTGTCAAGACTCTCTTGAAATTCCTATATTTTGTCCAAAATGTGTAGTCAAAAGTGGTGAACTAGTCATTGCCAGGCTTACACCCTTGTCTAAAAGATAAAATTTATCAAATGGCAGCGAGAAGGATGGTTAGAAAGAGAAACGATCATGAATTACACCCTAACTCAGTAGTGGAGCCATCTAAAAAGATACCATTACCTTTCCCTGTCTCTGCAACAAATCATCTAACTTCAAAAACTCAATTGCCAAAAGACAGAAAAGATGCCTTCTCTATCGTGGCATTACCATCAGAGTGTTCAAGCTTTAGAAAGGAATACCTGAAGTAATGAATGCTTGCAAAAGAAAATCTATGCTGTCTGTACGAGCGTGGAAATTCAGTAAAAAAGAATTCCTCCTTCAGAATTAATAATAGGAAAAAAAAACCTATTTCATTACCATCAAACCCAAAGAAAAATCAGACAGCAAAACAATTCTGAGTGTCTCAGATAAGGCCTGAAAATCAGAATCTAGTCACTTGGGATCCTGAGAGGACTGATATTGTTGTTGAGAGTTTATGCTGAGCATAAAAATTAGGTAGCAAAAGGTCGCTATATAGGACTGTAATTTAATCGTTTTTCTTTTTACTGAAATAATAACCTTCTTTTCCTTTTTCTTTATATAAACAGAGTACCTGTGACATAACAGATGCTAAATAAATGTTTATTGCATAAATGAATAAACATTATTTTCAAGTGCTCCAAAACAAGGTTTAAAATAATTAGCTTAAAGAATTATAAATATAAAAAGCCTTTTAGATTCAAAAATCCTAATGATGGAACTAATAAAAACTGCATATGAAAAGTTCAAAACCCACATATTAACCTCCCAATAAATTTGTTAATCTCAATTTGCAGTGACAACACTGTTATTGCAAAACCAATACACCTTAGGCTAATGGGCTGATTGCTTCAGCAAACATCTTAGAAGCCTCACTGTTTTCACACAATGAACTTTTCATTCTTGTTTATTTCTAAGACAGGAGTGGAATATGGAGGCAAGATGCTCTGCACCATGAAATTATTCAGGGACCTTGATATTTTCATCTGTTGGTTCTTCCATTCCCTGTCACCTCAGAGTTCTCCGCTGGATGCCCTCCATTTAGCCAACAGATAATAGAGACAGGGCAAATAGTATGGGAGGTTTCGTAGTTCAGGGAGAGAAATGGCTACATTCCTTCTGCCCACATTCCACTGGCCGGAACTCAGTTTTGACTTTAAGTCAGAAAGGCTGAAGAGGTTCATTTTGATAAATAATAGGCACTGTTCGTTTTTAAGCCGAGAAATGACCAAGATGAAAGTGGGGAATTACATTGGCCATGCTGGTTGAAGAACATAGTGAAGGGATGGTCTAGACACAGGGAGATCTGTTAAGAAGCTACTGCAGTGATGTGGGCAGAGAATGATGAAGCTCAGACTAAAGCAGTAGAAAAGAATAACAAGAAAGTGATGAATTTGCAACATACATTGACTGACTTGTTGACTCAGCAGGAAAGAACCAAGTGATATTCTTCAGTTTTACAAATTTATGAAATTTGGGTGGCCCTTTAGTTAACCGATGCATTTTTTTGTTGGTTTATTAGTTTTTTTCTCACAGGGATTATGATAATAAAGATTTAGATGTGAAGAAAAGTGCATAGAATGCAGGGTCTGTGGGAAGCCAAAGAAAGCTAATAAAAACTCAAGAAAACACAAAGGGAATGTTTTGAAATCCTGTATATCACACTGAGGATTTTAAACTCAATGTGTCATAACAAATTAAGTGTCAAAAAAGGAAACATTATATTTAAATATTTTCCCCCATTTGTTTTGTTTTGTCGCTATTCTCCACAACTGCCAAACACTCAGATGCAAATATAATGCTTGAATAAATAATTCCATTTGGGCTGTGGCAACTGGCTTACAGTATGCATTTTGGGAAATTCTGTAAAGATGTTATTTTTAGGGCTTAGAAGAGAAAAACTGTACCTGGGGAGGCTAAATGGCAACCAATTAATCAGACAATTGATCTAATTAGTCACATTGTTGACATGTATTATAGCAATTAACCAATGCTCAATAAGTTTAAAATATACCATGCAAAGCCCATTACTTAGAGAAATGAGGGTGCCATTAATCCCTAAAAAACATCTACATTTTAAAGCCTTCCTGCAGCCTTTCTGCAATTCATGAGAGATAGGGACATAGCAGCAGTACTGAGCATGGGGTGAGCCCTTTAGTGCTAGTAACAGCCAGAGTAATTAACTTAATGTGAGAGTATTTCCATTTCCTTGAGCATGTCAGCACCCAGTCTTGAGTACCACCTGGGGCCAATTACCGGAAAATTCCAGAATATGAATATTCTCTCTGTACTGGGTCACTCACAATAAAAACAAAAGAGACTTTCTTTGTTTAGGTCTTCTACGCAGTTAATTCTTTTTATGGAAAGAAACGAATTCACATACATCCCTCAGTTGTTCAATACAAACTTGGGAGAGGTACTTTTAGGCATCTATGCTGTTTCTAGGCAACAGAAACATTTTTAATAAAATTTTCATTAATTTCTCAACAATTACGCAATATTTACATGTGCAAGTATTCTATCAAACAAACACCTTTCATCATATTCATAAAACAGAACTTGAAAAATATGCTCACGCAGTAATAGATTCAGAGTGCAAAATGGAGGAGCAGAATTCCTAAACAAGAACGTGTCATTGCTAACATAAAAAAGCACCAAAGAGAGGTAGGATCCAAGATGGCCGACTAGGAACAGCTCAGGATTGCAGCTCCCAGTGAAAGCGCAGAGGGTGAGTGGACGCCGCATTTCCAGATGGATTTTTATTGCCCACAGACTAGGAGATTCCCAGGTGGAGGAGCCCTACCGGTAGCCAGCGAGGCTCTTTCGGCCGGCGCGGCGGTTTTGCCGGCGCCCTGGCCTGGCAGTTCTCTGTACAAAAATACACTAGTCTGGGTCTCTCTTCTAGCTGGCAAGCAGAACTTCGGAAAGGCAGAATAGCCCATTCATCTGATTAAAAAGGGGTCTGAAACAGGGAGCCAGGCCAGGAGATTCCCAGGCAAAAAAGCGCCACGAATATCAGCACCACTGTTTCAGCCGGCGCAGTGGGTCGCTGCACGGGAAATCACACAGATCCCAGCGCCTTTTCATCAGGCGACTGGAATACCTGGGAGAGAGTCAATCATTCAACTAAACAAAAAAGGCTCTGAGGCAGGGAGCCAGGTGATCAGGCTCAGCTGGTTCCACCCCCACAAAAAGAAAAACAGCAATTGGAAATGCTCAGGGTTGAGAGTTTCACAGCAAGCACAGCTGAA
>CAUYLG010021803.1:0-92198 GCA_963573385.1 Cacajao melanocephalus
ATTTCTCCCCATGTTATCCATCCCCAACTCCCTACTCCCCACTGTCCCTCCCCTAGTCCCCCACCAACAGACCCCAGTATGTGATGCTCCCCTCCCTGTGTCCATGTGTTCTCATTGTTCAACACCCACCTATGAGTGAGAGCATGCAGTGTTTGATTTTCTGTTCTTGTGTCAGTTTGCTGAGAATGATGGTTTCCAGATTCATCCACGTCCCTACAAAGGACACGAACTCATTGTTTTTTATGGCTGCATAGTATTCCATGGTGTATATGTGCCACATTTTCCCTGTCCAGTCTATCATCGATGGGCATTTGGGTTGGTTCTAGGTTGTTGCTATTGTAAACAGTGCCGCAATGAACATACATGTGCATGTGTCTTTATAATAGAACAATTTATAATCCTTTGGATATATACCCAGTGATGGGATTGCTGGGTCAAATGGAATTTCTATTTCTGTGTCCTTGAGGAATCGCCTCACTGTCTTCCACAATGGTTGAACTAATTTATACTCCCACCAACAGTGTAAAAGTGTTCCTATTTCTCCACATCCTCTCCAGCATCTGTTGTCTTCAGATTTTTTAATGATCACCATTCTAACTGGTGTGAGGTATCTCAATGTGGTTTTGATTTGCATTTCTCTAATGACCAGTGATGATGAGCATTTTTTCATATGTTTGTTGACCTCATATATGTCTTCTTTTGAAAAGTGTCTGTTGATATCCTTCACCCACTTTTGAATGGGTTTATTTTTTTCTTGTAAATCTGTTTTACTTCTTTGTAGATTCTGGTTATTAGCCCTTTGTCAGATGGGTAGATTGCAAATTTTTTTTCCCATTCTGTTGGTTGCCGGTTCAGTCTAATGATTGTTTCTTTTGCTGTGCAGAAGCTCTGGAGTTTAATTAGGTCCAGTTTGTCTATTTTGGTTTTTGTTGCCAATGCTTTTGGTGTTTTAGTCATGAAGTCCTTGCCTATGCCTATGTTCTGAATGGTTTTGCCTAGGTTTTCTTCTAGAGTTTTTATGGTGTTAGGTCTTATGTTTAAGTCTTTAATCCATCTGGAGCTAATTTTAGTGTAAGGTGTCAGGAAAGGGTCCAGTTTCTGCTTTCTGCACATGGCTAGCCAGTTTTCCCAACACCATTTATTAAACAGGGAATTCTTTCCCCAGTGCTTGTTTTTGTCAGGTTTGTCAAAGATCAAATGGTTGTAGATGTGTGGTGTTGCCTCCGAGGCCTCTGTTCTGTTCTATTGGTCTATATCTCTGTTTTTCCATCTGTTTGTGTCCTCTCTTATTTCCTTGAGTCGTGGTTTGAGTTCTCCTTGAAGAGGTCCTTTACATCCTTTGTTAGTTGTATTCCTAGGTATTTTATTCTCTTTGTAGCAATTATGAATGGGAGTTTGCTCTTGATTTGGCTCTCTTTAAGTCTGTCATTGGTATGTAGGAATGCTTGTGATTTCTGCACATTGATTTTGTATCCTAAGACTTTGCTGAAGTTGCTTATCAGTTTAAGGTGATTTTGGGCTGAGACGATGGGGTCTTCTAAATATACAATCATGTCGTCTGCAAATAGAGACAATTTGACTTCCTCCTTTCCTAATTGAACACCCTTTATTTCTTTTTCTTGCCTGATTGCTCTGGCTAGAATTTCCAATACTATATTGAATAGGAGTGGTGAGAGAGGGCATCCTTGTCTAGTGCCAGATTTCAAAGGAAATGTTTCCAGTTTGTGCCCATTTAGTATGATACTGGCTGTGGGTTTGTCATAAATAGCTTTTATTATTTTGAGACACGTTCCTTTGATACCTAGTTTATTGAGAATTTTTAGCATAAAGGGCTGTTGAATTTTGTCAAAGGCCTTCTCTGCATCTATTGAGATGATCATGTGGTTTTTGTCTTTGGTTCTGTTTATGTGGTGAATTACGGTTATAGACTTGCGTATGTTGAACCAGCCTTGCATCCCCAGGATGAAGCCTACTTGATCATGGTGGATAAGCTTTTTGATGTGCTGTTGCAATCGGTTTGCCGGTATTTTATTGAAGATTTTTGCATCTATGTTCATCATGGATATTGGCCTGAAGTTTTCTTTTCTTGTTGAGTCTCTGCCGGGTTTTGGTATCAGGATGATGTTGGTCTCATAAAATGATCTGGGGAGGATTCCCTCTTTTTGGATTGTTTGGAATAGTTTCCGAAGGAGTGGTACCAGCTCCTCTTTGTATGTCTGGCAGAATTCGGCTGTGAACCCATCTGGAGGTGGGCTTTTTTTGGTTGGTAGGCTCTTAATTGCTGCCTCAACTTTAGCCCTTGTTTTTGATCTATTCAGGGTTTCAACTTCTTCCTGGTTTAGGCATGGAAGGGTGCAAGTGTCCAGGAATTTATCCATTTCTTCCAGGTTTACTGATTTATGTGCATAGATTTGTTTGTAGTAATGTCTGATGGTAGTTTGTATTTCTGTGGAATCTGTGGTGATATCCCCTTTATCGTTTTTTATTGCATCTATTTGATTCTTTTCCCTTTTCTTGTTTATTAATCTGGCTCGCAGTCTATTTTGTTGATCTTTTAAAAAAACCAGCTCCTGTATTTATTGATTTTTTTGAATGGTTTTTTGTGTCTCTATCTCCTTCAGTTTCACTGTGATTTTAATTATTTCTTGTCTTCTGCTAGGTTTTGAGTTTTTTTGATCTTGCTCCTCTAGCTTTTTCTATTTTGATGATAGGGTGTTGATTTTACATCTTTCCTCGTTTCTCCTGTAGGCATTTATTCCTATAAATTTTCCTCTAGACTCTCCTTTAAATGTGTCCCAGAGATTCTGGTACATTGTGACTTCGTTCTTGTCGGTTTCAAAGAACATCTTTATTTCTGCCTTCATTTCATCGTTTATCCAGTCAACATTCAAGAGACAGTTGTTCGGTTTCCATGAAGTTGTGTGGTTCTGAGTTAGTTTCTTAATCCTGAATTCTTATTTACTTGTACTGTGGTCTGAGAGACTGTTTGTTATGATTTCCGTTCTTTTGCATTTGCTGAGGAGTGATTTATTTCCAATTATGTGGTCAATTTTAGAGTAGGTGCAATGTGATGCTGAGAAGAATGTATATTCTGTGGATTTGGGGTGGAGAGTTCTATAGATGTCTATTAGGTTTGCTTGGTCCAGATCCGAGTTCAAGTCCTGGATATCCTTGTTAATTTTCTGTCTTGTTGATCTGTCTAATATTGACAGTGGGGTGTTAAAGTCTCCCACTACTATTGTGTGGGAGTCTAAGTCTCTTTGTGGTCATTAAGAACTTGCTTTATGTATCTGGGTGCTCTTGTATTGGGTGTATATATATTTAGGATCGTTAGCTCTCCTTGTTGTGTTGATCATTTTACCATTATGTAATGCCTTTCTTTGTCTCTTTTGATCTTTGTTGGTTTAAAGTCTATTTTATCAAAGACTAGGATTGCAACTCCTGCCTTTTTTTTGCTCTCCATTTGCTTGGTAAATCTTCCTCCATGCCTCTATTTGGAGCCTGTGTGTGTCCTTGCATGTGAGATGGGTTTCCCGGATAGCACACTGATGGGTTTTGACTTTTTATCCAATTTGCCAGTCTGTGTCTTTTCATTGGGGGATTTAGCCCATTTATATTTAACATTAATATTGTTGTGTGTGAATTCGATCCTGCTATTTTGATGCTAGCTGGTTGTTTTGCCCATTAGTTGACGCAGTTTCTTCATTGTGTCAATGCTATTTACCATTTGGTACGGAGTGGCTGGTACTGGTTGTTTCTTTCTATGTTTAGTGCTTCTTTCAGGAGCTCTTGTAAGGCAGGCCTGGTGGTGACAAAATGTCTCAGCAATTGCTTGTCCGTAAAGGATTTTATTTCTTCTTCGCTTATGAAGCTTAGTTTGGCTGGATACGAAATTCTAGGTTGAAAGTTTTTTTCTTTAAGGATGTTAAATATTGGTCCCCACTCTCTTCTGGCTTGTAGGGTTTTTGCCGAGAGATCCGCCGTGAGATTGATGGGCTTCCCTTTGTAGGTAACCTGACCTTTTTCTCTAGCTGCGTTTTTTCCTTCATTTCAACCCTGGTGAATCTGACGATTATGTGCCTTGGGGTTGCTCTTCTTGAGGAATATCTTTGTGGTGGTCTATGTATTTCCTGGACTTGAATATTGGCCTGCCTTGCTAGGTTGGGGAAGTTCTTCTGGATAATATCCTGGAGATTGTTTTCTAGCTTGAATTCGTTCTCTCCGTCACATTCAGGTGCACCTATGAAGTGTAGATTAGGTCTTTTCACATAATCTCATATTTCCTGGAGGTGTTGTTCATTTCTTTTCACTCTTTTGTCTAATCTTGCCCTCTCATTTTAATTCATTGAGTTGATCTTCAATCCCTGATATCCTTTCTTCTGCTTGGTCGATTCGGCTATTGAAACTTTTGTATGCTTCGTGAAGTTCTCGTCTTGTGTTTTTTAGCTCCATCAGTTCATTTATATTCTTCTCTAAGGTGTTTATTCTTGTTAGCATTTCATCAAACCTTTTTTCAAGGTTCTTAGTTTTTTTGCATTGGGTTAGAACATGGTGTTTTAGCTCTGAGAACTTTGTTATTATCCACCTTCTGAAGCCTGTTTCTGTCAATTCATCAGACTCATTCTCCATCCAGCTTTGTTCCCTTGCTGGTGAGGAGTTGTGATCCCTTGGAGGAGGAGAAGCATTATGGATTTAGTGTTTTCTTTCTTTTTGGGCTGGTTTCTTCCCATCTTTGTGACTTTATCTACCTGTGGTCTTTGTAGTTGGTGACTTTCAGATGGGGTCTCTGAGTGGATGTCCTTTTTGTTGGTGTTCAAGTTATTTCTTCCTTTTTTGTAGTTTTGCTTCTAATAGGCCCCTTGCTGTAGGACTGCTTGAGGTCCACTCCAGACCCTGCTTGCCTGGGGATCACCTGCGGTGGCTGCAGTACTGTAAGGGTTGCTGCTGGTTTCTTCTTCCGTTATCTTCATGCCAGAAGGATACTTGCCAGATGTCAGCCTGAGCTCTCCTTTATGAGGTGTCTCTTTGGATATACAGTGGTCAGGGAGCTGCTTGAGGAGACAGTCTGTCCCTTATAGGAGCTCAAGTGATGAGTTGTGAGCTCTGTTGTTCCGTTCAGAGCTGTTGGGCAGGTACATTTAAGTCTGCTCCAGCGGAACGCGTTACTGCCTTTTTTCCCCAGGTGCTTTGTCCTGGGAAGGTGGGGCTTTATTTATAATTTCCTGATGTGCTGCTGCCTTTTTTCAGAGATGTCCTGCCCAGCAAGGAGGTACCATAGTCACAGTCTGCCATCAGAGGCATTGCTGAGCTGCAGTGGGCTCTGCCCAGCTGCTGTGTGAACTTCCTTGCGGTTTTGTTTACAGAGGCATAGTTAGAACTGCCTCAGTAGTGGTGGTCTGTCTCAGTAATGGTGGAGTGCCTCAGTAATGGCGGACTGCCTCAGTAGTGGTGGACTGCCTTGGTAATGGCGGACTGCCTTGGTAATGGCGGACTGCCTTGGTAATGGCAGACTGCCTCGATAATGGCAGACTGCCTCGGTATTGGCGGACTGCCTTGGTATTGGCAGATGCTCTTCCCCCCACAGAGCTGGACTGTCCTGGGTCCAGCTGTACTTGCTGCGAAACTCTCAATCCAGAGCGTTTCAGATTGCTGGTCTTTGTGGGGGTGGGACCTGCTGAGCCAGATCACCTGGCTCCCTGTTTTAGCCCCCTTTTTTTCAGTTGAATGGGTGGCTCTGTCTCCCAGGTGTTCCTGGCAGCAGTTGAAATGGCCGTCCAGATTTGTGTGAGGTTTTGTGCGGAGACCCACTGCGCTGGCTGAAACAGCTGTGCTGGAAACTTGTGGCACTTTTCAGCCTGAGAATCTCCTGGTCTCTGGGCAGTAATAACTCGTTTGGAAATGCGGTGATCACTCACCCTCTGCATTGTTCTCGCTGGAACTGCACTCCAGAGCTGCTCCTATTTGGCCATCTTGGATCCTCCAGCTTTTTTTTTTTTTTTTTTTTTTGATACTGAGTCTTGCTCTGTCACCCAGGCTGGAGTGCAGTCATGTGATCTCAGCTCACTACAACCTCTGCCTCCCAGGTTCAAGCCATTCTCCTTCCTTAGCCTTATGGGTAGCTGGGACTACAGGCCTATGTCACCACACTGAGCTAATTTTTGTATTTTTAGTAGAGATGGGGTTTTGCCATGTTGGCCAGGCTGGTCTTGAACTCTTAACGTCAAGTCATCTGTCTGCTTTGGCCTTCCAAAGTGCTGGGATTATAGGCGTAAGCCACTGTGGCTGGCCAATATAGGACTTTTAATTGAAAATATATGATACAAAACATAAAAATAAACATTTAAGCTATAACATGTCAACTATGTTTTATATAAATATATATATATAAGCATATTTGCACATATATACTAACAACAATCTCAAGGGAAATGGAATATGTGCTATAACTTACCTTTAGAAGATAATTTTTTACTTTCTATTCAGTTGCCTTTGTTCCTAAAGAAACAGGAGCAATAATTGAGGCAACTTTATTATTTCATTGTTTTATTTAAAGATTTTTTAATCCATTAACATAGTGATGGGCTTTTTGAGTAATTTAAATGAATAGTAACAATAATTCATGATTTGTCTCATTTCTCAGAGGTTTGAGTGTTCCATTGTGACAATAAAGATTTTTTGTTTTTTTTTAAATAAAGATCATTTTTGACTTCTAGGGTTAGGTAAAAATGCCTTTGATGAAGTGGTATAATGATGCTACCTTTCACAAATCAAAAGAATTCAATTTTAGTTTTTGCATTTTAAATAAAGAATCATCAATCTGATCTTAACCAGTTGATCCCACTAATGATAAAATACTCTCAAAGATGTTTTGTTAGTATTGTTAGGAAAAGCTTTCCCTGGTTCAGGTCACTCCAAATGCATTGACCACACATTTTAGGTCTTTTTTGTGTCTCTTTTTGATTCTATTTGAACTTCATTCATTTTCTTCATCATTTGAAGTCTCTACTGTTTCTATCCACATTCTTTCTCTTTTCAGTTTCCTGGAAACCACTGAGCTTGGCCTTGTTTGGTGAACTGCATTGTCATTATTGCATCAAAATGTTGAGTACTCTAAGCCCTGTTGCTGAGCGTTGAGGATAAGAATGTGGCTCACAAAAGATGATAAATCCTTGCATTCTGATTCTTATTTCGACATGCTCTTGTCATTTAACCTGGTGTAAGCACATATGAACCCCGGTCAGAAGACTGGAGTGTTCCTTCTGCTCAGAGAATGGGGTGGAAAGTCTACCTTCAATTGTTAATACATGCCATAGATTCAGAATTCTTGAATGTGAGAGCTGAAGGGGCTTAGAGGTCATGCAGGACAGTTCCACAGATTAGAAAGCAAAGTCTTGAGCAGCTAAATGATTTTTCAAAAATAGTCAGAAGCTCAACTTTTCTGATACCTCAATCTGTGAACATTTCAATACATCCAACCTCTCTAAGTAACATCTGTGTAGTTCATCCAATTTTCAGCTAAGATTTGTGGCTACCTACAAATGTAGGCTTTATTCTAAAACCTTTAAGCTGTTACCATCCAGATACACGTCTTTTCCAAATTCAACACAACTCCAAACAGACCTGACATGTTTGTGGTTAAACAGGAAGACTAACTAGTGTGCTTTGGTATTCATGCATTAACAAAGGTCCGAATTGGAAAAATAATCATATTTTGGTGTCATTGTTTAGACCTGCAGAAATTATTTTTAATCTTTTTTCATTTGTAACAGGTTTTAGAAATGTGGATAAAATAACATTGCCACATACAATTGGTAATTTTATAGAGTGTACAGCTTTTGTTCTTTCTGTAGGTGGTAGCAAGTGTGTAATAATGATGCAAAACATTTGGTTGTAAACTTTGGAGAGTGAGATTTGTACATTGACAGAAATGTTAAAATATTTGTTATCTTAATCATAGGCCCATTTTGAAACAAGCAAGTAGAACAAAAAATTTTGAGAAGCACTTATGTATTTCTACATCATTTAATGCAGAACTCTTAGCAAAACTCCTTCCAATGGAACGTTCTCATTTAATGGTTGAGAATGTAGGACAGTTATAGGTACCTGGCTTGATGTTGGTGAATTATCCTGCAATGAATAAATGACCCAGTAACCTTTTAAAAGTTATTGACTACATACATCAATATAATTTAAGAGAAATTAAAAGCATAATTAGCTGGAGTTCTTTAAGATGAAAATGTTTTTATTTGTTATTATTATTATTTTTTGAGACGGATTTTGCTCTTGGTGCCCAGGCTGGAGTGCAGTGGCGTAATCTCGGCTTACTGCAACCTCTGCCTCCTGGATTCAAACAATTCTCTTGTCTCAGCCTCCTGAGTAGCTGGGATTACAGGCATCCGCCACCATGCCTGACTAATTTTGTATTTTTCACTAGAGATGGCATTTCTCCATGTTGGTCATGCTGGTCTCAAACTCCTGACCTCAGGTGATCTACCCGCCTGGGCCTCCCAAAATGCCGGGGTTACAGGTGTGAGCCACTGTACCCCGCCTATTTATTATTTATGTTTTAAAATTTTACTTTAAGTTCTGGGATACATGTGCAGAACATGCAGGTTTGTTACATAGGTATACATGTGCCATGGTGGTTTGCTGCACCTATCAACCCATCATCTAGGTTTTAAGTCCTGCATGCATTAGGTATTTGTACTAATGTTTGAGATGAAAATGTTAAAAATAGTTAGATATTTTTTCATTAACTTACTTTGTTTCAACTATCATTTTAAATCAATTTGTAAAATATATTAGTAGGTTTCAATTTCAAATTCATTTTGGAACAAGAGAGGTTATAAATATACTTTGTATTCTACCTATAATGTAAATATTTTAAAAATTATTAAAGATGTTTGCTTCTGGATTACACTTTTTCTCATGAGTTATGATAACGTAGATGATATGTTATGGAAGGTGTAGGCGTTGTGATGTTTCTGAATACTATTGTGCCGTATCATGACAGGCACCTTAAAAGTGAGAATTATGATAGTAACTTCGTTTGATAATATTACTTATTTTTCCTTAAATTCTTACTCTTGAGCAGAGGCTCCAAAAATAGGTAATAACACTAGTTAGGTTTTAGCATAACTTACCTTTGGCTTTCTGAATTAGTTTTTAAAGGTCACTGGTAGAGGCCGTGTGCTATAGGTGTGATCACATGGAGCAAGTACAGGTACATGCTTCGAGAAATAAGAAAATGAGAATATAATTATTAAGCATAATTACATAAAATAGTTATTGTAAAAATTAGAATGTGTGATACACACACACACACACACACCATGTTTAAACAGTATAGCATTGAGGTAAAAGAAAAATGTATACATAGTTAAACTTTATACTGATTTTAGAGGTTAAATTAAAGCCTATTATTTGGATGTTGACACAGGATAGTAACATGCCACATGGGACTGTTTACAGCCTCTATGCAAATCTCTGGATGGGAGAGTTCTAATTCTAGCTGTATGGCAGACTAGATGTTAAGAGAGACCCTGCCTGGGAAAGCAAGCCTGAACATGCTAGATAAAATATATTTTTTAAAAAGTAGTTTTGAAAGCATGCTGAGTGGACAGAAATGTAAGGGAATTCCTTGGAGGGTAGCAATGACAAGACATTATGTGTGAGAAGGATAAGTGACCACAGGAACAAGCATTGGTCCCTGCGGTATCCATCAACCTCTAAAGGCCTAAAGTGTGGGTTTTAACCAGGCATGTGTAGGGAGCACAGGAAACAGAGCCTAAGACAGGATAGAGGTCACATCAGAGCTCCCCCATAGAGTCAGCACCCCAAATGGTTAATACCAAGTGGAAGAAGTAGGAAGAATCTCTGGAGAGGGAATGGTGGGGACATATGTAACTGTCTCTTCTTTGGTTGTGGGTGAAATGGAAAGGAAAAGTCCCCCATGAAAATTACTAACACTAAGCCTGCATGAAGGTAGGCATTGGGTTTGAGTTCATACTACCTGTGGATCAAGTTGAATGTGGATCAAGTTGAAAGTGGTCTTAGATTGGCAGTACTCCCAGCTCCTGGTAGAAGAAAAGGGAAATCTCTCTGGAAGAACATAATTTAAATCTAGACCTTAATAAATTCCCATAGATAAAATTTAACGACTGTGAATCCACAGAGGACTCCTCCCACCCCCAACACATAAAGAAATAAACTACCATGAGTCATAATTAATTGAAAAAACACACTATAGCATCAGTTCCACATAGACTGCAGAGTTTGGAGTGCTCTGTTTCAGAGTGTAAAATATGTCTGTTTGGTATATTTAAAGAAATAAAATGAGCTTTGAGAATATGACAAAGATTTGAAATGAAACCAGACAGCATTTGTAGAAATGAAAATATAATGTTTAGTGGACTTTCTTGGAGTTAGACCTTCCTTGATCCTTTCAACAGGATCCTGGCACTTATATCTATTTTCCCTTAATCATTCGATAGACTTTTTAAAGCTTTGCACATCCCTCTAGTGAGAACAACATCAGTTTTTCAAACCAGTCAGGGAAGTGTCATTATATAGTTTTTCTAGAATAGCATGTCAGCCTCTGAGACCTAAGGCAGGAGGAAGAAAAAGAGGTATACTATCACACACAACCCACATTTGCAAGAATATAATACTGTTACTTTTTTGTCAGTAAGATGGATTTTTTTTCTAACTTTTTTTTTTTTTTTTGAAATGGAGTTTCGCTCTTGTTGGCCAGGCTGGAGTGCAATGGTGTAATCTCAGCTCACTGCAACCTCCACCTCTCAAGTTCAAACAATTCTTCTGCCTCAGCCTGCCGAGTAGCTGGGATCACAGGCGCCCGCCACCACACACAGCTAATTTTTTTATTTTTGGTAGAGACGGGGTTTCACTATATTGACCATGCTGGTCTCAAACTACTAACCTTGTGATCCGTCCGCCTTGGCCTCTGAAAGTGCTGCTATTACAGGTGTGAGCCACTGCGCCCAGCCTTTTTCCAACTTTTTTTTTTGCCCTTATCACCCTTCTTAGCTTCTGCTCTTAGTTTCTTAAAATGTCAACTCTTATACCCCAACTTTTTACATTGAACAGTTCCTTAATTGGAACACATACCAGATTTACTAAATAGGTGTGCTCCTTGATCCATTTAAAAAGATTTTTTTTCAAGGTCTTACTCTGTCACCCAGGCTGGAGTGCAGTGGTACAGTCTTGGCTCACTGCAATTCCCACTCCCTGGGCTCAAGTGATTCTCCCACCTCAGCCCCCTGCATAGCTGGGATTACAGGCATGCACCACCATGCCCAGCTAATTTTTGTATTTTTTTGTAGAGGTGGAACTCACTGTGTTGCCCAGGTTGGTCTCAAAAGTCCTGGGCTCAAGCAATCCACTTGCTTCAGCCTCCCGAAGTGCTGGGATTGCAAGAGTGAGCCACTGCATCCAATCAAAGCTGTATTTTAAATGCGAAATCACCTGGAATGGCATAAGAATTCCATGTCCCAATTTTTGAGTTCAGAAAGTCTATTCATCCTTTGCAGATGCTCAAGAATCTGTGTGTAACTGGATTGTGCTGCTGAATTTATGTGGAGACCTGTGGGCTGCATAGTGGAGTAGTGAATGCCTTGTATAGACACTGGTAGGCAGTCTTTCCTTCCTGCTCAAAGCCATAGGACATCCTTCATATATTTGTAATAATTTTCTTTGGACCTCAAAATGGAAAGCAATGGGCTGATTATTATTTTGACAGTCATAATTTATGACTAGAGTTTAAAAAACGCTGTAGTCAATGAGGTTGCACCATTACTTTTGTCTGTCACATGGAAAAACAAATCCAGGTTTAATGCCATGCAAACAAATGTATAAAACGCTCTGCTGAGAATGTAGAGTCAAGCTTTAGATCTAGTGGGAGAGGCTGGGACGAGTCAACAAGTAAAAGGCAGAAATAAATGACATGAGAGAAATGGAAATAAAGTGCATATTTGATCAAAATAGAGAACAGTTATAGTAGAGCAATTTGGAAAGGCTTTGTGGAAAATGTGAAATCTGAATTGAGCCTTGAGGAATGAGTAGGGTTTCATTTGGTATAGATGGGGGTGGGTGTTACCGAAAGAAGACACTTTGTGGAACAGAGACAGCGTTTGGAAAGCTTGGGCCATTATAGGGAACAGAATGATCAGTAACGTTTATGAATTAATCATATGTAGTCCTGACTTTTTGCCAATGACATAAAGATATATGACATTTTAGTAACTTGAATGTTGCTGAACCAAGAACTAGAGTCAGGCTTTCTGCAGATCTCTTGTTCGGGAGTGAGTCACTTAGTGAGTGAGTGAGTGGGGGTTCTTAGCTGAGGGGGTGGCATCCTCAGCCAGGGCAGCTCTCCCATTCTCAGCTTGGCCTGGTGTGGGCCTTAATACTTGTGAACTATTAAAACCATGTTTCTGTGTCTTTAAAAAAAAATCTTCTAGTAGTAGTGATTGAAAAGCAGACAGTGGTTCTTAGCAACAACAATAGTGCTTCATAAATTTGAGTGGAATGTTGAATTTGGTATTGGATCAGATGGGTGACAGGAGTTTGGAATTTTGCAGATGACTCAGGAAGAAACTCCTTTTCACATTGGAGGTCTGCTTTCATCCACTCTGGATGAAGGGAAACAGAAGGAAATAAAAGTAGAGTGAGGCCATATTAGATAGCAGGCTGTGAGTGGTGGAGAGAGTTTTCTGAGTTGTTTGATATGATATGAACTAAACTTTCAGAAAAGATATCATTGGCAGGTTGATTATACTTTTACTAGCAGAAAGATAAATGCTGAAAGTTGTTATAGGAAATATTCCAACAAGTGGAAATTCAATAAAATGAAACGATCCACGTAATAGACATTATATTCTCAAAGTTTCCATTCTCCCAACTTTGTGTCCAACGTTAAGACTGTGAATCTTGTTGGGTTTTTCTTTAATCCCCTTATTCCTAGGCATTTATTCCTCTCTCTAACAGAATTGCAATAACATTTGTGAAAATATAGCTACAGTACACATTAACAATTGCCTACCCTAAATCCATTTACCGTTCTTCCTTACTGATAAAAATCTAGTTAAAAATACTGTCCCAGACTCCCTTGTAACTAGGGTGACCGCATAAATCAGTTCTGGCCTGTCGGATAAACGCAGAAGTCTCCTGATAAAAAGAAAAACAGCTGACATGTCGCTTTTGTAGTTCATCTTTTTCCTTCTCGATTGGAACATAGAAACATTGCCTGAACCTTCAAGAGGCATCTTAAGACCACGAGGGCAGGTCAGAAAGACAGAGGAGGCTGGGACAGTTGTCCCATCATAAAGCTACTGCATCACCTCTTCTCTGTTTACTTCTGACCAATTTCTTAAGTTGGAAAAATAAACCAACCTGGGTTATGCCAGGTAGGTCATTGGGTTTCTTTTATGAAAGCAATCCTAACTAATACAGTAGCCCACTTTTGTGCGGGTATAAAATGGTTAACATTCCTGTTGGTGCATTGGGAGAATTCAGGGAATGAATGAGTCACGCCCAGGAATTGTGGTGCCGCTTTAGTATGTTTGCCCTGTGGGAAGTGAGTTTGAATCCTGAACTGAAAGTTACACCCTCCACCAGCAATGGCAGACTGTAATGCCACTCCACTGCCAAAGTGTATGTGGCACAAAGGGGCAGAGCACTCCTGGGGAAAACACTGACCACAACGGGTGCAGAGTGCTCAGACCGAAGTAGAGCTAAAGCTTCTAGTAAGTACAGACTTTAATTTTGGGGAAAAGGAGTAATTAGTGGCAGGTGTTTTAAAAGGGTGGTGGATGGAGCAAACCTCTTGCCTAATGTCACTGATGAAGACCTATTTAAAGAGAACACTATTTGCAGAGTTACAGAAATGGCAATAAGAATCTCAACATGATGAACTAGTGTGCCAGAGCAGCACTGTCCAACAGAAACACAGTGCAACCACATAAGTAACTTTAAATCTTCTGCTAGTCACATCAAAACGGTAAAAAGAAGCAGGTGAAATTATATTTAACTCACTATATTCAAATACCATTTTGACATGTAATAAATATAAACATTATTAATTATTGTATATATGTATTTGAAATCCAGTGTGTTTTGTACACTTATGACACATCTTGATTTGGACTCAGCCACCTTTCAAGGTCTCCATTGTGCCATGTGGCAAGGGACTATTTACAGGGCAGTTTTAGAGAAGAAAAAGGTGATTTATGTAGTACTGAGATACATTGGTTAGTTTTTTTAAAACAGTAAACATTTCACCAACATTCTAATTTTCTAGGGTTGTAGAAGAAACAGGCATTAGTAAAATTCTAGGAGAGTCTAAAAATAGTGAAGAGAGAGGTCCCATAGAAGTATCTGGCTGTGTGTTTTTAAAGTGAGTCTGACATGGATTGTTAGATTTAACCTAAAAAATGATGGCCAAGAAATGAAAATTGAAATAAAAGATGTATTGAAACCATATGTGTAATCTTGGAAAAGAAAGAATATGCTCAATTTCACCTCTTGGACATATTAAGAAGTAGGCAAAGTGTGTCTTTGTAGAATTATTCACAATGTCTGTCTAAAATAATGGAAAGTTTTTTGTTTTATTATCCTTCTGTTACAGCCTTTTTCTTCCTTAAATTGGGAGTGATGAGAGAAGACAGATCTGGGGAACACAGGGAAGAATGTCTTACTTCATTCTTACAGTTGCTGAGCTTAATGTCAACTCAGTTTGTATTTGATTCCTGAAGTTATAGTATCTCAGAAATCTTTCTTTGGGCACTATTTGCTAATGTAATTAGTATTTATCCCAGTTCATTTCATACATGAATTATTCTGGAAGGGTATTTAACTCTTCACATTCTTATTGGCCAACCAGTATCAAATACATGGAATGAGGTTTCAGGCCCTGCCTCCACTGGGGCACTTCCCACAGGGAAGTACTAGAGCATATTTTTAAAGGGTCTCTGTGGACACAGCAAGTTTTTTTTTGTTGTTGTTGTTGTTGTTGTTGTTTGTTTGGTATACCTAGAAACTCACTTTGTGAATGTGAAGTGTTCTCTTGTGCCCAGCTAAAAGTAATAGATGACTGCCTCTGAAGATAAGGATGGAGAATTTGTTGAAAGATTTCTCTTTAATTATAAAGTGGTTATACAAATGTGATTATAATTTAAATTTATTTTCATAGTGAAAATAGTTTTTGGGGGCATTCAGGCAATCTAGAAAAATAAAGAGGAAAAGAAAAATTATGCATACGAGTATAGTTAACCCTTGGTCATTATCCTGCCTGACATTTTCCCTGTTTACATGTGCCCCAAATGCTCACCTCCCCCATCCCAACACACACATACACACACACACACACACACACGCACGCACGCACACACCCCTTCCCCCTCCTCCTTTCCACTCTTCAATCTCTTTCTCTCTCCTCCCCTTCCTTCCTCCTTGTTTGTCTTTTTACAAACTAGGATCATATTCTACATACATTTTGTAGCCTGTTTTTTCAATTAACAATACATTATGGTACTATATGAGTGTGTCTGTTGAATGAGGCCTCTCTCTGTTCATTTCTAATAATGTCCAATATTGTATTATAAACCATGACAGAGTGAGTATTTGCTTAATTATTGTCTTAGGATATAATCTTAAGTGGAATTGCTGAGAGTGTATGCGTAGAGTTTGGCTGTGTGTTGCCGAATTGTCCTCCAGAGAGAATGTGTAATTTGTTCTTGCACTAAGTATATTCCAGAGTGCTATACCTGTACTGTTAGTATTCTTTTTTGCCGATCTCAGAGTTTAAAAATGATACAGTTCCTTTAATTTACATTTTTTGGTTCCTAATAAATTTGGACATGTTTTCAATTGTTTATTGGCAGTTTGTGTTTCTTCTTCAGTTCATTGCCCATTTGTATCTTTGTTCATTTATTTATTTTATTTAGGTATTCTTTCCTTTTTGTATTGGAAAGCTGTTTTTCTATATTTAAAACATATACTGTTTGTCACATTGTTACAGATTTAACTATCTCTAAAATGTTAGTTTTATTTACTGTTCCACAATA
Source organism: Cacajao melanocephalus (assembly GCA_963573385.1). Taxonomy (NCBI): domain Eukaryota; kingdom Metazoa; phylum Chordata; class Mammalia; order Primates; family Pitheciidae; genus Cacajao; species Cacajao melanocephalus. Next base: position 16,083 of record CAUYLG010021803.1, read on the forward strand.
TTGAAAAGTTTTGCAGGGTGCTATTTTTCTATCTTATTTTCATATGGAGTCATTTGTGAGAAATATATGCTGGGTATTGCAACCTGCTTTTTGTTTCTTGAAGTGATCCATCAAAAGCATTTATATACTTTCATGTATAAGCCCTGCATCATCGCTAGAGTGTGTTTTAAGTAAGTAATGTCAATGAAATCACCATCTAATTATGTTCTTACTAAGCGCCTGCTATTACCTTTGAAGTTTGCTGCTAATCTCTTCTTAGCTTCATTTCTTAGTATCTAAGGTTTAGATAAGCAGTGACAGTTAAAAACATAGAAGAATGCAATTTTTTTCTTGAGTGAGTCTACTTTTAATATTTGAATTGAATGTTAACTAAGAAGTAGTAAAGTCACTGTTTTTAGTTTTATTTATTCTATCTCTACATTGTATGCAGACAACATAATCAACATAATTGGCCTAAGATTATCCTTTAGAAAATTTTCTTAGCAACTCAAACAATGTCCCATAGTCAGTGGACTCTTCACAGTATATTAAGATTTAAATGTCTGTTAAAAAGCAGGACTTTACATAGTTTGGGAAGTCTACCTATTGTCATTCTTTTGCATGTGAAGGTAATATGGTAATATTAAATTTGACTGTGAAAAATAGTAACATTAAATTTGTGTCTATAAGAATTTCAAATTAAGTAGGGGACACAAGACAAATATAACTCGTGTGAGTATATGAACAATAATTTGAAGGCTTTGAAGGATGAAGTATGTAAGGTAAAATGTGATAATTTGGCAAGGAAACTGTATAGGCAGAGCTTGAGTTATCATTCCGAGAGAAGGAACAGAGTGAGACAAGCAGAAGAGGAACAGTTGGGTACTGGGTGCAACAGGGCACGGCTCGGGATTAGCAGCCATGGAGGGCAGGCTGGCAGAGAACACCAAAGGCAATGAAACACCAAAGGCAATGACCAGAAGTGTATCTTGATATAGAGGTCAAGGACTAACCCCAGGTGGGCAGCTAGTACCCTTTCAAAATGTTGGGCATGGCGTGGCTATTGCATGCAATTTAAGAAAATAGGTGAAATGCTGGCATATGCTAATGTTAGGGAAGTACAGCCTACATAAAAGCAAGAGAGAGCTCTAAAATCCTACTGTTCTGTGATTCTGTTTGCTGGGAAAATGTAAATCTCACTGACAGCACATCTCTATTACAGATGTATGGGCAGATAAATAGGCTAAGAAAGATAATCACGTGATTGATTAAGACCTTTCCATAGTACCTGACTTACATTAAGTATGTTTTTAATACTTAAAACTAGTTGACTAGGGCCGGGCGCGGTGGCTCACGGCTGTAATCCAAGCACTTTGGAGGCCAAGGCGGGCGGATCACCTGAGGCTGGGAGTTCAAGACCAGCCTGACCAACATGGTGAAACCCTGCCTTAAAAAAAAAAAATTAGTTGACTAAAAATGCCTTTGAAAATGAGTCATTATATATATATAAATATATATATATATATTTATATATTTATTTATTTATTTATTTTATTTTTTATTTTATTTATTTTTTATTTTATTTATTTTATTTTTTATTTTTTAATTTTTTATACGGAGTCTTGCTGGCTGGCTGGAGTGCAGCGGGGTGATCTCGGTTCACTGCAGCCTACACCTCCCAGGTTTAAGCGATTCTTCTGCATCAGCCTCCTGAGTAGTTGGGATTACAGGCACCCACCACCACACCTGGCTGATTTTTGTATTTTTAGTATAGATGGGGTTTCCCTATGTTGGCCAGGCTGATTTCAAACCCTTTACCTCAAGTGATCCTCCCTCCTCAGCCACCCAAAGTCCTGAGATTACAAGTGTGAGCTACCATGACTGGCCAAAAATGAGTCATAACATAATTCAAACTTTGCACATAAATATGTATAAAGTCATGAACTTACACAGTGACTGAGGATTTTGCATATATAATTTGAGTCTTTTTAAAAGTTGACTTTGTTTATAATGCTTGCTGGTTTTAGCCATCTGTTTTAAACCACATGTTCCCTTTAGACAAATTTCATTATTCTTAAAACTTTGATATTCTGATTCCTATATCATTCTTGATACCATGTTAGGGAATTCCTAGTGATAACTCATAGTAAATGTAATTAAATTTCAAGGTCTCCATGGCTATGATGGTTACATATTAAAATCCTTGAATCAGAGTGACCCAAAAAAATAAGTCACTTGGTATCATTTGCAGAGAATAATTCTTCCCTTATTTATATAATGCATCGCAGTTTGCAAAGTGCTTGTTCTTGCAGTTTTTAAATTTGTTCAACAAATAGTAACTGAATATATTTATAGGGTACAATGTGGACTTCTGATGTGTATATACATTGTAGAAAGATTAAATCAAGCTAATTAATATATATCCATCACTTCACCTCCTTATCATTTTTGTGTAATGAGAACATTTAAAATCTATTCTTCGATGTTTCTGCCTGCAGTTTTTGTTTCATCGTCATGGAAACCTCGGAGGCAGGTGGCATAGCTATCATTATCTCTATTTTTATAGGTAAGGACACCAGACATAGGGCTTTGGTGACTTGTTCATAACCCACATCTGACTTCCAGGAGAGTTCTTTAAACACATACAGCCTCTATCATCATTATTTGATTACAGCTCCTCAGTTAGATGATACCTGAAAGCAGTCTTTATGATTTTATTCTCCTTTGTATTTAGTATTCTATTTTGGGCCTTAGCAGAGTTGATATTCAAACACAATATTTGAATGCATTTTTTTTTTTTACTGAGAAAGGTAGTAATATAGTCCACCTTAAATAGATTGCTAAAATACTTAAATCTTACTCAGGCTGATGTTCTGAAAAAATTAGACGTAGGGACAGGTCAACAACCATGCGTTCAGCTTGATTCCTTTGCAGAGACTTATTGTAGCAGTTAAGCACAGAGAATAAGGTGGGCAGACAAATCTTTTAATTGGCCTATGATAATGGAGCGTGGCTCAGTCATTAAATAAATCTGCAAGGGCACAAAAAGTAGTTGGTTCAAATCATTTTTATACTGTTTTGTGGCCTGTATACTTGACTGTTCAGGAGCTACCAGACCATAAAATCCAGCCAGTGAGAGCATTGGAAGTCACGGAGCTCAAAGGTTTATTAAGTGGTGTGAAACTCTATTGTTTTGTGCATGTGTTAAATAATTGCTGTCAGTGCAAGACTGTTAAAAATTCCCGGCTAGTAATAACATGAATGCACTTTATGGCTTCAAAAGGAGATAAAAGAAATTTCTTAGTCAGCACTTTGATGGCATCACAGCTAATGTCAGTTTTGTTATTGTGAGGACTTTACTTTTGGCAGATGCTCTCCCTTCTGGCAGCAGAGCTCTAATTACCATATAAATTAAGCTGGGAAGTGAGCGGAGGGCATGCAACTCAGCCCCTTCTGCTTGTACCCAGGTTTCCAGGGCTGCAGTGCCAGGCAGGTATAGTGTGGGCTGAACGCCATGGGGAAGGCTTCACTCCTCTTCTCCCCTTTCTTCCATTCAGATCCATTAGAGGACATTAAGCAGCTTAGCTGCTGTGCAAACACAAAGATCATTCTTTTTTCTTTCTCTTTTCATTCTTTTTTTTAAAAACCTAGGGTCTTCTCTCTAATAGCATTCCAGGAATTAGCCTAATCCATCCTGCTTTAATTCATAGGCACTAATTATATTTCAGCGTACATTCTTACACACTAAATTATAAGTATACTTACTTTAATCAGTTGTAACTAGTCCTTAAATTGAGGGTTTAGTAGTCTCCTTTTATAGGATAACAGGCTTTGCTGTGTTATGTGATGGGATTAAACTGTTTATTTAGGATGTAGAATTGAAGACGTGGATGATGTGTTATTTTTTTCCCTAAAGCGCTCTATATTTTCTTCTAGCCAGAGTGTAATTCAGAACTTTATAATAACCTTTTAAAATTTGTAAAAGGGTGTCTAATGCCTAGGTCCTTTTAGGATGTGAACTGACAAGCACAATTTGTAGAAGCATAATTATAATGCAGGTGAATAATCGTTTATAGTTGGAAAGCATTTCACACATAAACTATTCTGTTTGGTATTTAAGTCACCCTCAAGGTAGGTAACTGAAGGATTCCTGTGAGGTGGGCAGTGGAGGCCACACAGTTGGCAGTGTAGCTGGTGTAGGGTGCAAGTCTCCCTTCCACCTCATGCTGCTTATGGACTGGAGGTTCCCCCTATGTTACAAAGTACCCAATAAGATGATCTCTTCCCATCAACATTTTACATGGAAAATCATCATTTTACAGCACTTAAAGAGAATCACTTGTGGGCATCCTGTAAAATTTTATGTTTTACTGACAGCACAAAACAGGAAATTATTTTTTCTTGTTGGCAAGTAATTGCTAGTGTAGCTTTTTGAACTGTCTGTCTGTCTGTCTCTCTCTCTGTCTGTCTCTCTGTCTGCCTGTCTGTCACCTCACAGGGCTTTAACACTTTTGAAAGAATTGTAAAGAGGATAGACTGATGACTGCCCCCTTGATAGCTGGCAACTTACAGAGGGTGAGAGACTCACAGATAATTCTCTCCTGTGAGCTAGGAAACAGTCAAATCGGTTGAGAGATTTCATCACATTCAGTGATGGAGAAGGAGAAGGTTGAACTGGCTAACATTAGGGCCTTTCTAGGCTCATGAGGGACAGCTGGTAGCTGAGCCTGGGCTTCTGGCACAGCATCGATCCTTTGACAGGGTATGTGAGTTAAGCTAAAACAGCAGTCCCCTGGAATCCCAAGTGTGAGGCATCACTGTCGTCTTTGCAGGGATCTGGAGCACCAGGGTTCGTGCCAGTGATGGACAAAAGTAACAACTCTGTGGTTTTACCAGGAGCTGCAGCAGCTAGAATTGTGGACTTACCTTGGACTGATCAGCCTTTCTTTTCTGTTTCAACCTGGTGTTTGGAATCAGGACAGACTGCAACATTTTTGAACACTTTAGGGTAGGGGTGGGGAGCAGCTTCAGGAGGGAGGTACTGGAATTGCTGCTAATAACATAGACTTATGGGGTCTCAAAACCAGCGATTTGGGAAAATAAGAGATTGGACTATATTTTTACCCCACAGTTATGAAGGCGGTCATATCAGTGTATTCTTCCTCCTTAATGTCTTTCAAGTCCTTTCTCTCTGCCTTACCTTGTTAACTCATTCTGCAGCTGGCCTCTCCAGTCCATTTCCACACTGCTGCAAGAATGATCTTTCCAGAATGCCAATATGATATGTCACTCCCCTGATTAACATGCTATAACAGCCCTGTAACCTTTAAGATGAGTCCAGATTTCCTGGCTGGCTACACATGGGCCTTTCTTTTCAGCCTCACCTCTCACTGTAGCTCCCAGTCCACGCAGCATGCCCACTACTGTGAACTACTTGCTGTTCCCTAACATACAAACCTTCTTCATGCCTCTGAGTCTTTGCACACGTTATTCTTCCCTGTTTTTCACCTTCTCATACTTAAAGGCTTATTCAAATATCTTCTCCTTTATAGTAGAAAAACTCCACTCCATATCATCTGAATCCCAAGATGAAAACCTAACACATGGGTACTGGCCTTCTACCTAAAAGGCTGGTTTTGAATGAGTGATTTTCAGCATGAGAAATGAATGACTCAAGAAAACCCATATCAGAAGAAGAAAGGTAGAAATAAAATGATAATGGACTCAAGTGATTCTTCATTTGCTTCTGTCGTTTTCTTTTTGAGGACTTCAGTGATTTATGCCATCTGTTTGGACATTTTAGATAACTCATTATTATAAATATATTAATTTGATTAAGTATGTGTGATACTGTGATATATTAAGAAATAATATATTTAGTCTTTGTTCCCACTTTCTGACACAGAGCTCCTAAAACCTTTGTATCCTGAGTCAGAGGGATAGTAGGAGCAAATTTCATCATAATAGTTGGTTCTTAGTCTCCGGTTCCTGACAGAGGAGTTTCTAAGACCCTCAGACTCTCTGGAGTGGTAAGAGTGTCTTGTTTGCTAATGAGATGACTGGTGACTGGAGGCTCCTAGATAGTCTCAGGATGAAGGCTGGTCACTGGACAGACTAGAGCGTGATTAGAAGGTTAGAACTTTCAGTCCATCCTTGATGCCCAGGGAGGGGAGAGGGTCTGGAGATTAAGCTCATCACCAATGACCAAATAATTAGTCATGCCTATATAATGAAGCTTTCATAAACAGCCCTAAATCATGGGTTTTGGAGAGCTTCTGGGTTGGTATACATGTAGAGGTACTGGGAGCATGGTGTGCACAGAGAGAACGTTGGCATTCTGTGCTCTTTCATGTACATTGCGTACACTGCCCTATGCATCTCTTCCATTTGGCTGTTCCTCAGTAGTATCCTTTACAGTAAAGCAGTAATAATAAGTCAACTATTTTCCTGAGTTCTGTGAGTCATTCTAGTTGTTGAACCTGAAGAGTAGATCATGGGAACCCCTGACATTTAGTTGGTCAGTCAGAGAGTCCAGGTCAGAGAGGCCTGGAATGTGTCTAACTGACATCGTCCTGTGTCAAATAACTCATCCAAACTAGTTAATGCCACTGAAAATTCTTAGTGAAACAGACCTCTAGAAAATACACTTCCCCATTTTTAAATTGTTGTTGCTAATTCACTAAAGTTTAGGCTATGAAAATTTTACCAGTGGTGGGCTCTGCTTAGCAAGCACAAAACTGGAGAAGGACCCCACCTCACCCACAGGTGTCAGGCAAAGAGATTGAGTGCTGGGTCAGAGCCACATGAAGTAGGGTTTTAGAGGGCATAGGCCTGTAGCTATTTGAACACTCAACATGGAACAGAGCTGTGCTTCTGCATAGGACTTAGAATCTGGAATAAAAATAGGTATTTTCTCTGCAGTCCTATACCTTTGCTACTCAGTTTTAAAAGTTTGTGACTTTCCAGAAATCACAGTACAGATGGTCCCTGACTGATGACAGTCAATTTAATGATTTTTCAACTTTACTGAATGCCATATGCATTCACTAGAAATCATACTTGAATATGGATACCAGCATTCTTTTTCTCACTGTAGGTACAGCAGTCAAAAAATTACATGGGATATTCAACACTTTATTATAAAATAGGCTTTGTGTTAAATGATTTTTCCCAACTGTAGCCTGATGTAAGTGTTCTGAGGATGTTTAAAGTAGGCTGGGCTAAACTATGATGTTCAGTAGGTAAGGTGTATTAAATAAATGCATTGACTTACTGTGTTTTCAGCTTACAATGGATTTATCAGGATTTAAGCCCATTGTAAGTTTAGGAACATCTCTATTCTGATCATTATCTCCTTCTACCTGAAGTTGTAGTTTCTTTCGGGTATGTATTTTGCGAATGCATACGATTGCAACAGCTGGTCTGATTTCCTCAGTAGCGACTAGTCTGTCTACTTCTAGTTTGTATTCAGACATTACCTGTAAGCAGAGTAGGCAGCTTCCTACCAATATAGTTTCATGGATGCTTGGCAGGCTCCTTAGCCCAATACTATGCCTCTCCTCTGATTCCTAGTACTTGAAGTTCTTTAGCTTGGTTTGGTTCCAAATTTTGGGAGATAAGAGATTCCTTTAAGAATCTCATTAAAGCTATAAACCTCTTTCCTGGAAAAATGCTCATATAGAGATACATAAAAACGTGTTCTTGAACCCTAAAATTAAGAACTCCTGTGTTGGCTGGGTGCAGTGGCTCACGCCTATAATGCCAGCGCTTTGGGAGGCCGAGGCAGGTGGATCACCTGATGTTGGGAGTTTGAGACCAGCTGGACCAACATGGAGAAACTCCATCTCTACCAAAAATACAAAAATAGCTGGACGTGGTGGTGCATGCCTGTAATCCCAGCTACTCAGGAGGCTGAGAGAGGAGAATCACTTGAACTTGGGAGGTGGAGGTTGCAGTGAGCTGAGATTGTGCCATTGTACTCCATCCTGGGCAACAAGAGCAAAACTCTGTCTCAAAAACAAACAAACAAACAAACAAATAAACAAAAAACTCCTGTATTAGGTGGAGGTAAAGCCTTTCTTTCCACAAGAGGAGAAGAGACTTAAAATGTAAATCAGGCAAGGCAAGAGGATACATTCATTAAACAACCATTGATTAAGGACTTCCTGTTTACAAACACCATGGGTAGATTTTGGGGATACAGATTAAGATCTGATCTTCCTTCTTGACAAACTTTTAGCTTGGTAGAGGGGGCCCTCATGTAGACAGAGAGTTACAATGTGAGGTATTCAGACCTGAAATAGAGGTGGTTACAAAGTGCCAGGGAACCACATGGGAAGTAGGGACCAACTCTGCAAGTGACTGGCACATGTTTACCTTATAATGAAAATGGCTGCTTCTAGAGCCTTGCCTTAGTTTACAAAGGTGAAAGGGCCAGCGCGGTGGCTCACACACGTAATCCCAACACTTTGGGAGGCTGAGGTGGGTGGATCACCGAGGGCAGGAGTTTGAGACCAGCCTGACCAACATGGTGAAACCCCATCTCTACTAAAAATAGTTGGGTGTGGTGGCACATGCCTGTAATCCCAGCTACTTGGGAGGCTGAGGAAGGAGAATTGCTTGAAACCAGGAGGTGGAGGTTGCAATGAGCCAAGATCGAGCTGTTGCGCTCCAGCCTGGGCAACAAGAGCAAAATTCTGTCTGGAAAAAAAAAAGGTGAAAGGGCATTGGGTGTTAAAAGCAGGAGTGTTATTGAATAAGAGGCTGCAAAGCAGGGAAGGACATAGATTGGAGAGAGAAGGAGAGATTGAGATTGCCAAGGAGAAACTGCACATTTAAAAAGTTTACTTGGGACCCAGCCATTTGTAGCTACCTGAAACTGGGTTAATATTTTGCAAATAGATACAGACAAGTAGGCAGAACTGTCTGCCCCATGCCCCTGCCAACAAGAAACAAAACATAAAATATAATTCCAAATAGGAAAATGCCTATTACTCAGACTTTCTCTTTGAATCTAATAATGTCACCCAAGTCTTGGGAAATTTGCTCATTGTTTGTAGATCCTAAAAACATTCTAGACCTGTTTTTAAAAATCCTTTAAAATCTCAATATATTTATTTGAAAGGGATGAAGAAATGACATACTTGACACTTGTCACCATAGACTGGGACTTGAGAAGTATTAGAGGCCACCATTTGTTTTATCAGTTAGGCACAGCCTTGGCTCACAGGGCTTTTGAAATTATTTTAATTCAGTTACACATATAGTCCAAGTTACTATACCAGACCAAGTTCCATGAGATGAGCAGCCTCTAGAGTCATTTTGGCAAGTCCTTTTGTATGTATTTATGTGTAAAGAAGTTTAGTTCAGTTAATAGCCCTTGTCAAAACATTTTGAAGAGAGTGGCACTTTGTATGGAAGATTTCATTCTCAAATAACCACCTTCTATGGGGAGGGGCAGAATGGATTCCTGTTATGTACATTTAGAAGATATTCGTGATAAAAAGAATGAAAACAAATTTATCTCAGTTTTACATTATAATACTGGAGCAATGCATTGCCAAGGAGAGATAAAGTCAGAATACCAATTTATATCTACAGTTTGGTGAGATATTCTTCTGTGATTGTATACCAAAGCATTATTTTGTAGAAGTTAGTAGGAAAAATTTTTAATTAAAAACATATTTTCAAATTAAAAAAATTTGTTAAAGTGAGGCACCTGTGTTTTGAATTTTACATTGCTAATACTTTGGAAAAGCCATAGGAGAGGTGGAACGCTGGTTTTGAGATGAAGCAGTGTAAAGCTGCCACCTAGTGGTTACATAATCATGTCTGTGTTCTCTTTCTTGCCAGTGGAAATTGGGTGCCCGTGGTGGGTTTCCTAGAGAACCCCTTTATGATTTAAGTGGTGAATTCGATTAGCATATTGTTGTCCTTGGGACAGGATAAAGTTTTTGCCTTTACTTTGTGGTCACTGAAATTATCCTCTTCCAGATTTGTTATTTGAAATTAGTTTTGTTAGCTGGACAGCTCTTGTTAATCTTTTTGCTAATATTTTTAGCTAATTATGTCAGGAAAAACTTGGGTTAAAGGTATAAATTATAGTGTAGTCATATTTTACCATTCCATTGGAATGTTCTGACGTGTACCATACAGAGAACGTGCAGAATATCTGGAGTGTATCGTGGGACATAGCTAAAGCCTGGATGATGGCCAGTTGCTGTGAGATTTCATTAAAGGCCTTTCTTGTTGTTTTGGGATTAATCTCTCTTTAGTAGAATGCTGTAGAAGAAAAAAAGATCAAAGGGAAAACTCATCTTTTGTAAAAAATTACGTTTTTTCAGATGCGATATGTTCAGTAAGCACATACCTCATTAGAGAGATAGCCGTGGATGGCTGACTACAGTCATTTATTTTCTTTACCGTTAAACCTACAAATACTTGTATTGAGATTTTCCAAAACAATTAGTGATAGAGATCTTACGAATGACCAGAATTCCTGGATGGTGTTGTATATTTTATCTTCTCAGTGCAAGGCATCATTGAGGTTTCCTTTGCCATCAAAGGCACTCTGTGTGTTTGTTGGGAGTGGCAGGAGGATTCATAGGAAAGTACTTTCACTGAGATACAAAATAATTTTCCCCAGGAGGATTTTTGCTTTGCTAGTGTTGTTTTGTTACCTATTTTGGACAATATTTACATTAAAAACCTAACATATAGTAAGTACTAACATTTTATGTTTATTACACATGGATAATTTTTTTTTTTTGTCATGGAAATCCTCATGGTGGAATTAACTAAAACATTGTAGAACCTTCAGGAGGGCTCTTCATAACAACAGAGACTTTAACTAAAAACTTTCCCTAAAGATGCTCTTGGAATTTGCAAATACAGCTCAGACAGCACACAGGTCATTTAGATTTTAAAGTGTGTGCTGCACACCCAATATTGTCCTAGGTGGTCATTACTGAGAAAAATACACAAAACAGTGTGGTTTGTAAGAGTGTGGGTTCTCAGGGTCCTCAGGCAAGTATGGAACCAAATTGCCAGTGTTTGAGTCCCTGCTCTGCCCCTGACTAGCAGTGTGACCTTGGAGAAGTTACTTGACCCTCTATGCCCCAATTTCTTCATCTGGGAGAGGGGATACTAAGAACTTGCTTTGCAGGGTTGAGTGCAAAGCACTTGAACAGTGCCAGGATATACGGTGGGAACTCCATCAATACATGTCGACTATTTCCATCCTCACCACATGGCAAGGAAGCCAAAGTCCAGACACCACACGCAAGAGGACAGTTTAATGCTGTATTTGACTGAGTAAGAAATGTTAAGGTCACTTCCTAGAGTTGTTAATAAAAGAGAAACCAGTATAGGCTGGGGTATTTTTTAAAAGAGGGAATAGAGACTAGATCTTGAATTTGACTTTCTAAATTAAAATTTATTTTTAAAGCAGCTTTCTCAATTCTATTTTCAATTAACGAGATGAGATGAATTCATTATGATTCCTGGTGCTGTTTCCTTCTGTAGGGTTAAGGACAAAGAGTGAGCTCTCCTGTGGTGGATCCTTCACTTTTTATTCATTCAGCAGCTATTTATGGGCTACGTCCTCTATGCCCAGTATTGAGTTTGAGTGAGAGAATGAGACAGGCAAGAATCACAGCTGTGGTGTCTGTTCTCCAGCCTTTCAATAATGTTCCTCATGTCCCTCAGTGACCTTTCCAGATTCCTCATGTTTGGTTTATTTTTAATTTTATTTTTAAGAATGGTTTATGATGAAAAATTTCAGACACACATGTGTCTGTTCCTTTGCCAATACCACACTGTCTTTATTGCTGTAATTTTATATTAAATTTTAAAATCAGGTCATATGATTTTTCCAACCTTATTTTTCCTTTATCAAAATTGTTTTGGTTATTCTAGTTCTTCTGTCTTTTCATATACATTTTAGAATCAACTTGTCTTTTATCTGCAGAAAATCATGCTGGGATTTTGATTGGGATTACATAAATCTGTAGATGAGTTTGGTGAGAACAGACAGCTTTATTATGTTGAATCATCCAATTCATCAACAGGGTATGCCTCTCTGTTTAGTCTTCTTTCATTTCTTTCAGCAGCATTTTGTCATCTTCAGCATATACATCCTATATGTGCTTTTTGAGACCTGTACTTAAGTATAAATTATAATATTGTAAGTGGTATTTTTTTCTTGGTTTCTAATATGTGTTTTTTTCTTTTAGTTTCTGTGTACATAAAGTGTATATATAGAAAAATGATTCATTTTTTGTGTTGAACTCCATCCTGTGAACTTCTAAAATCACTTATTAGTTCTAGAAACTGTTTTCCCCTTGATTCCTTGGGATTTTCTCCATAGCCAGTCATGTTGTCTGTGAATACGAACAACTTTGTTTATTTCAAATCTGCATGCCTTTTATTCTCCTTGATTTTTTTTCTTGCGTTGGGTAGAACTTCTAGTACAATGTGAAGTAGGTGTGGTGGGAGGGGACATTTTTGCATTGTTTGTGATCTTAGGGGGGAAGCATTCAACCTTTCACCATTAAATATGATGTTAGACATTGGTGTTGTCAGGCTGAAGAAGGTCCCTTCTATTCCTAATTTGCTGAGAGATTTTTCTTTTTCTTTTTTTTTTGAATAATGAATGGATGTTGAATTTTGTCAAATGCTTTTCTGCATTGATTGATGATGACTTTTTTTCCATTTAATCTGCTAATCTGGTGAATTACATTGGTTGTTTTTTGTATATTCAACCAGTCTTGCATTCCCATGACGAAGCCCACTTGGTCATGGTTTGTATTAAGTTTTGAAATTCCAGCTGGAAATCTCTAATAAGGAACCACCTAGCAGAGAAGAAATAGGCTTGTGTTTGGGCCAGTGTTTTGGAAACAGTCGACTCATTGGGCTGTTGACCACCCTATTAAGTTCTGCTGACCTGTTTTCCTAGAACCCACCTGGTCCCAACATGCCTTTACTGCCAGTGTACTTTGCTTCCACCCTTCTTTTTAACTTATATTTGTTTTTATTCTCTTACCTTTTCTGTACTGGACCAGGAATTTCCATCAATTGGAATCATCTCTGGGCATCCTTGTCTTCCATTTATGTTTTAATTTATAGCAGGAGAGTTTGGGAATAAATTGTATTTTAAGAAACAAACACTTAAAAAATATAAACACATGATTAGAGTATTAAAATTTAAATGCTATTAAATAGTAGTTTTTGTAATTTTTGTCATTTCGTAAGGCAAGAAAAGAAAATATACGGATATCTTGTTATATGTAGTCTTCTAAGATCTGATTTTAAATTACAGTTTATTTTGGAAGGTAATGGAAACAAACCAGAGAGCAAGGTACATGTTTGCTTGTGGCTGACATAATTTGCTTGCCTCCTCAGAGGCTAAATTCCAAGGAATTTTGTTTTCTGTATTCTTATGTCCAGAGACACAATGGTCTAGAGATCCCCGTGAAAGGGAGCCCTCATCCAGGGAGCCTCAGCTTGCACAGCACCCCCTTACCTCTTCCTGGGGAGCAGTGAGAATGCCATGGGCTGTGCCTGCGCTCAGAGTGCTGCTTTCTGTGAAAACATGGTCAAGTGCACATGATAGGTTTTCGTTCCCAAGCAGTGTTAAAAGCAAATGTGTGGGGTTTTATATTCCCAGCTGCGTTTTTTTTTCCAAAGTAAAATATGTAGGTTTTGGTTTTCAGCAGGCCACATTTCTTCTAATGAAAACAGTTAGAACAAAATGTGTTTTATAAGCATATAAAAATGTCAGGCCATAATGATTTTAGTGCTGGGTATTTAAAAATGGTCAGGAATATTTAAGCTACTAGTATCTGCAAAGAAAGTGAATTATGGAAAGTAAATTACAATATATCATTTATATAAAGGAGAAGGTGGTTGGGAACTTGTCCAGCAACAATGCTGAGACCATTTTATTTGCATTTCTGTATGATACGCATGCCTTTCAGCTTTCAGTTAAATTTTGGTTCCCAAATTATTATACTTTTATACTTGCAACTGGGCCCCAACATTTAAAAAAATCCTGTTCTGTTTGGATACACAATTCGTTTTATGAAAAAGCACCTTCGTTCTGTGGACTCACTAGAGAAAGCATCTCAGCAGATCCTGGTGCCAAAATCAGTTGCACTTCCTTCTGAACCATTCACTTCCTATTATCTGATGGAGACTCTGAGCTCCTTTTTGCCCTGTCTGCTAGGAAGCTTAGAAAGAAAATTTCAGCGAATCTGTAACAAGGCTACAGAACCTTAGCCCATATATTTTGCACACTGACTGTACATCTGGAATCATTTTCATCTTATTTCTTTCACCTTTGCTTTCTTTTATGCTTTCAGTTTTTTTCACTTAACTCTCCTCCTGTGTTACACTGTAGTAGTTGTTAAAAGCCTCTTTAAATCCATATTGGAATAAAATAGTTGGAAATAGATTTTTAAAAATTGATGTTTCTTTTATTATTTTATCTCTATAATTACATTTCTCTAGCACTTTGATACTTTTTATCATAAGTTACAATTGTATTTTCTTAAGTGGTAAAATTCCAAGCAGGAAAATTTCAGATACCCATTATGACATGTTTTAAAACATTCTTATTGTCTTTTTAGATGGTAAAAGTAATACTGGATAATTTTTAAAATTTCAAACCTTATAAAAATTTATAATGTTCAAAATAAAGGTTCTCTTCCATATCCTCCTAAAAAAAATGCCAAAACCCAAAAAACTATAAATTATTTGGTGTGTAGCTTTATGGCATGACTTTAAGTTGCAATTCCATTGGAGTGGCAGTGGGAATGATTTCTTTTTCCTCTGTGAATCTTGGCTGTATAACTTTTTCTTCATCTCTGTGCTGTGATGTGATGTTTTTTTCCTTCTTTACAGTCCTCAAGATATGCCAGTTAAATCTAGGGGACATAAAACTCAACATTCTTGGAATGCTTTGTAGGAGGGGATCGTGGCTGCTCTCCATCCCAAGCAAATGGAATTTATTGTGTATGTGGTTGTGGCTTACAGCTTGACTGTGGCATCAGCATCAGATAGGCCTATGTTCAGGCCCTGGTAGCTGAATGACTCTGGGGTTTCTGAGGATAGGAATAATTGCTTGAAAGTGTTACTGCCTTGAGCAAATGAGAGAGTTTATGTAAAGCACTTAGCACAGTGTCTAGTATGGAGTAAATGCCAAATAAACATTAGTTATTGTATTATTTTGATTAATACTTGTTATTTATGGAGAAAACTCAAGTAATCATGGTGCAAACAAGATAGACATTTATTTCCCTACCATCTACATGGCTAGATTGAAGGTCCAGGCCTGTGGTTCTACAGTTACGAAGGACCCAGGTTCCTTGTACCTTGATGCTCATATACCTCCTATTTCATGGCCTAAGGTGGCTCTGACCATTTCAATCAGATACTAACCAGGACTAAGAAGTTGCATGTAATATGTATACTCACATCCCATTGGTCAAATCTTAGTCATATGGCCATACCCAAGCAGCAAGGGAGGCTGGGAAATGAGTCTTTCATTATAAGTGGCTGTATGGCCAACTAGAAATTATGATACCATGTTAAAAGAGAACAGACATTGGGAGGCAACTCACAGTCTCTGCCACACCATCTGTAGCATTGTCTCTCAGATGCTCTGAATAAATACACTCTCTTTAAGAACTGATTCCTGCTCTATTATCTATGCATTTATCAGATATTTTTATAAACTTGTTTATATTCTCATCTATTATTAATTTTTGAGATAGTGATTGTTAGATGTTTATTAAGAGAATCTTTTTTCTTACGTTACTTTTTTAATGCTTTAAGATCTCCCCATAGTCTAGAATTTCAGGCCTATTCTTTGCATTTCCCCAGTTCTATCTCTGCATGTTTTAAGAAGTGCATTTTCTTCATTGAAATTAGTTGAGTACTGTGGGAGATTGCTAAGGAGTTCACTAGTTCAGATTAATGCTGTTTAGACTTCGGCTATACAGCCGAATGTTTATAATCATAAACATTGATTTATGATTATAAACATTCAGATGAATGCTAAGCTTCAGACCTGAAAGAGCTGAAGGTTTATAATCTGTAAATAATGTATTTGGTACCTTGTGGCTATTTCAAATAGTAACGTTAAAATTTTGCTTCTGTGACAAGTGGAAAATTACATAGCTAGGGAGATGCCTGTGATAATGTTGTTCCCCCTCCTTAATCAATACTTTTTAAGCATTGAAAAATCATTAAAATGCTTTAGCATAAATATTCCTGTCAGTAACTGCAATATTCTTGCGTATAGTAGTAAATTCTCTTGTTTGATCAGGTTATCTTTACATGAGGGTTTTGTTTTGTTTTGTTTTCAGAGACAGGATTTCATTCTGTTGCCCAAGCTGGAGTGCAGTGGCCTGATCATAGCTCACTGTGACCTCAAATTCCTTGAATCAAATGATCTCCCACCTCAGCCTCTCAAAATGCTGGGATTATAGGCATGAGCCACCATGCCCGGCCCAGAACTCTTATTTTTAAATTAGATACCAAGTTGTTTCAGCTGAATAGTAGCTGAGCCTGTGACCAGAATTTGGGTATTAATTCTGTTCTCCCTGTCAGTTTGCCAGGGCAACAAGTCAGGCAAATGTACAAGGAAGGCCTTGCAATATTTGTTCTGATCTCTTTGGATTCTAAAGCTGGATTTTAAGATATTCAGGGTTCCTTGTTCCTTAGCCATTAGTATTTTTGGACTTCTTGGCTACTGTAATAATTATTCTGAACCATTCTCCGTCTTTCTTAAAAGTCTTATGTTGGTTATCTGAGAGTAGAACTTCCTAAAATTTCATGAAAAGCCATTTAGCTTGTTTTAATTAACAAAGAGAAAAACTGATTCAAAGACACTAAACCGCTGACTCTGCTAAAGAATGAACCTATGAATATGGGGATAGCTGAACACCCAGACAAGATCCATCCTTGCTTTCAATTCTGCTTTGAGACCTCTGTGGTAGGGACTTTCCCTAGGTTAAAGAAAAAAAGATAACCACAATAACAAAACAACACTCAAAGCATTAAAAAAAACCCAAAAACCTTTTGCTGGCCTATCAGTAAATCAGTTCTCCAGTGTTTAATTTTAGCAGCTTTTGTGGTTTGGTCTGTACCGACTATACAGGGAAGCAGACTCAGGCTATGTGATTTCAGATTGTTTTCCAATAGGGATGGAATGCTTTCATCAGATGAGCCCAGAATTCTGATACAGTTATTGACTTTAGGGAGTGATAAAATAACAAAAGAAAAAGCATTAAAACAGGAAAATGCTATTCCTTTGTAAAGAATTAGTAGGAGGATTTTATTTTTAGAAAGTAAAATTTGGAAACAACTGTATTAGTTTTCTAGTGTATATTATTATAATATTTTAGGATATTTTTGTAATGTATGTTTCATGATTACATTGCTCTAAATATAAATGTTTTTATATTTCCAATAAAATGTTCACTAATATTTACCTTTCCAATGAGATATTTTACTTGCATGACTATTTTTAAAGTATGTGCTCATTTTGGTGGAGTTGCTCTTGTGGTGTTTAAACCATATTTGTGTATTTTCCTTTTCCTGATGAACGTCTCATTTCTGAATTATAAGACTAAATATCAAATGCTTTTTTATGGTTGTTGGATAGTTTCTAGATAGAGCACACACACAAATGGAATATGTTTATTAACTAAAATCATTTATATTTCATTTTAAGTATAATTTTAGTTACTTTTGTAAATTTTAAAGTATATCAGCTAAGTTCTATTAGCAAAATGTGTTAATGATTTTTAACATTTTGGTGTATTTTCACAAGTTTTTTTTTCCTATAGATATAAATATACTCATGCATATATCTAAAATGCATTAGAATCTAGGTGTATATGTGTATATATATTTATTAAATATATTGGACATATGTTACCTTACGAATATTTTCTTGTCAGTAATTATACTTTGTAAACACACGTTTAAATAACTGCCTAGTACTACTAGTTTAATTAAGACATTTTATCATTTCCCTGTGATTGAACATTTAGATTTTGTGCTATTAGAAATAATACTGTAACAAACATCCTATATAAGTGTCTTCATATCTCTGGTTATTTCCTTCAAATAAATTCCTAGTGGGTAGAAATACTGGTTTAAAGGGATGTGAAAAAAATTTTAAAAGCACTTGGTATATAATGCTGAGCTCATTCATTCAGTCAAAAAATATTTTCTAAGTACCAAAATTGAATCACACCTGTGGGATGCAACAATGAATAAGACAGTCCCTGTTCTGAACTCACAGCCTACTTGGAAGGACAGACACATATATGGTGAAGCTCACGCCTATTCTTTCCAGAAAGCTTGTCTTAATTTATACATCATCAACATTGTCAACATATGCAAGTAGTTTTGAAATGTGTATGTTTGTTCTTTTGAAATTAGTACATCATGGAATACTTTTCTGGAAAGAAAAATATTTTTATTTAGGTTATTGCATTTAATGAATCACATAATTAATAGTTTTTGACATTATTGATCTAGAAAACCTAATTCATTTCAGTATCCTTATTTCTGTAACAAGGAATTTGTCTACGTTTGTACCACATTCTCATTTCCATAGCTCTATGGGGGCTTTCTTAACTGCCTTCTCTGAGTATCTTGATATTTTCTGCCACTCACAAATAGAACACTACCCTGACACTTGCAACAGTTAATGAGGAACTCAACTCATATTGTTTATAACTATCTTACCATTATTTTGTTCTTTTTCAAAGGCAGAAAAGACCCTAATTTTAAGTGTATTCTTTATCAGTGTGGGTAAGTCATGTCAGAATGGAATCTAAATACCTATAGTTGTGAAAACTCATGATAATCCTATTATATTGAATTTACAGATTCTCTGGCACCTACTATGCACTTCCTTAATATTTAGGACAGGAAGAGCAGATTTTCCAGTTTTCAGGATAATAGGCTGATTGGTTGCATCTCTATATATGTATAATTAGTATATCAAATATCTGGCAATTAAAGACAATTATTTGATATCAGAATATGCTAATGACATTTAGGAGGAAAAAACCCACATTTTTAGTGTGTTCTGTGAGTTGGGAAGGCAAATGTGCCTTTCATGGAGCACTGAGCCATGTGCGTTCCTACATCCAGAACACAGAGTCCTTAGGAATAATTATTCTATTCACTGCTCAATAGGTTTCCCACATGTGAAGCCTGCCAAGCTCCTCTGGCTTCTAATTTAGGAGCTAAAGAGATTTCCTTACTGGGCTCAAAAATGATCTTTAGGCAAATGTATGACCTTCCCCATTCACTCACAAATGGTCACAGATGGACACTGTACTGTGGCAAGGTGAATGATCATGCGACTGAGCGGTTTTCCAAAGTGTGCTTTTTTAGGATAATACACATCATATTTTTCTGGTCCAGTGGTTTCTCAAGACTCTTTATGACTGACTGTATGATGTAGGATAGTCTTTCTTAAATGAGCAGGCAAACTATTCCTAATAAATAATGAGAGAGCGGGTAACATCTACTACTGCACACTTTGGGTTTGATCCATTTGCATTTCATTTCATCTTGATGAAATGCATAAATTTATCACATGAAATGAGTGAAGCAGACTTCATATGACACCATGGAAATTCTGGAAGTTTGTACTTTTAGGATAAGTTTTCATTGAGGTATGGATTTCAGTTTGATTGTTATGTTGATTCCTAGTTTAATATGTCCTTACATTTGATATGTAGGTTGATACTTGATAAAAGGGTATCTTTGTATTGATCATCTTCCAGGAGTTAATTTTTCAGTCTATATTATGCTGCCAAGATCTGTCTATATTTTTTGTATGCAGTAGTGTACTCTTTTTTTAGGACTATGTAACATTTCATAGTGAGAATATACCTAAATTTATTTCTGCATTTTCTCAAATAGACATTTGGGTTATCTCCAGATGTTTGTTATGTATGCTACTGTGATAAACATTCTTGTACATGTTATCTGCTATACAAGTGCAGAATTTCCTCTAGTTTCCACAGAGAAGTGGCATTGCTGGGTTATAGAGTGTCTGAATGTTACAAGATAATACAATACTGCCTTCCAAAGTAGTTGTCCCAGTTTACATTCCTACTAGCAATATTTAAGAAGTGTTGTTCATCCATATGCTCTTAAAATACAGGCTGTTATCAGAGTTAAAAAATTTTGCCAGGTATATGATGTGCATTTCTCTGATCACTAATGTGGTCAAATATTTATTCAAATACTTATGCCTATTATATTCTGCTCCCTCCTTTTTTTTAAAAAAAAAAAAAGCCTATTCATGTTTTTTGCCTAGTTTTTAATGAATTGTCTGAGTTTTTCTTGTTATTATAGAAGTTTTTTATATATTCTTGATTCTAATCTTTTAGTGATTACACAGATGGGAACTATCCTCTCCCAGTTTGTAACCTTTTTTTACTTTTTATAAAGTGACTTGATGATCACATGTCCTTGTTTTTAAAAGAGTCAAATTTACTAATACTGTACTTTTGTGTCTTTTAAAAAAAAGACTTTTTTATCAGATTCAGAAAGAAGTCCTTAAGATATATTTTTCACTAAACATTTTAAAGATATGCTTCTGATATTTTAAGTCCTTAGTCCATCTGGAGTTAATTTTTGTATGAGGTAAAATGGAGGTCCAGTTTTCATTTTATCACACAAACTCACCATCTCTGTCATATATTAAAGTTATGCATATCTGGGGGATTTTTTTTTTCTGGTCCCTCTTCTATTCCATGGGTCAATATGTCTCTCCCTGCCTAGAGTTAGATGGTCTTAGCCTGGTAATAAATGCTGATAGCTGATAGGGTTCAGGTTCTCTCCTTGCTTTTCAATGTACCTTTAGTAAATGGTCACCCCCGGAGACCTTGATTATGCCGGGGTTACCACCTGAGATGTGGGTCACCATGTGTGGAGGTCTGTTCTGCAGACCCTGACTCACTGATGGATTGAATGCATTTTTACACCCAGTACAGTGATTTGAGTGGGCTAGGGATGGTTGTTTACTGCTTTCAGAGGGCAACTGCATCTAACTGACTATGACTCTCTGTACTTCCTCACATTTATTTAGTATAGATTTAATAACAGAGGTTTTAAGTTAGCATGCTTGTGGATTATTAACATGGTTAAAAGAGTGGTTTTACGAATGACAAAAGTTTTTGGTTTCGGGGGCCCAGAGTAAACACCATTAACAGGTAATTCCCCTTCAACCTCCCGCTAGGAGGGCCATCCAGCACAAAGTTTACATGAATAAACAGTTAGAGTAGAGACAAAGGGATGTGGGGTAAACAGACTTGACTGGGAAAGCCTTTATCGTCCCTAATCTTTTACCCCGTGACTTAAAGTTTTAACATAATGAACTGGCTGCCTTCAGCCTGTTCCATTAACACCTTTTGCCCTTCCAAAAGGCTTGAGACTATGATCTTATAACTTTCCCTAATATTCACCTAGTATCTTGCCAGCTACCTCAAGTGAATCTCAACACTTTTCGTTTTCAGAAGTGTCTTGGCTGCTTTACCATGTGAATCTTAAAATCAGTTTCTCAAGTTGTATGAGCAACCCATGTAAGATTTTGATTAGAATTGTACTGATATTTGCATCAATTTGGAAAGAATGTCATCTTTATGATATTAGGTCTTCCTAATTCTGAATCTGGTATATCTCTCAATTTATTTGGGTATTTTAAAATGTGTCCTTATATAGTCTTTAAAATTCCCGTCTTTGACTCTTGCATTTGTTTTTAAAAAATATTTATTCCTAATTACTTGATTTTTTTGGTGCTATTTTAAGTCATATCTTTACAATTATGTATTCTGCTATTTATTGCTAATGTGTAGATATGTGATTAGCTTTTGTTTTTTTTGAGATGGAGTTTTCCTCTGTCGCCCAGGCTGGAGTGCAGTGGCCTGATCTCGGCTCTCTACAACCTCCACCTCCTGGATTCAAGTGATTCTCCTGCCTTAGCCTCCCAAGTAGCTAGGATTACAGGCAGCCGCCACCACACCCACTAATTTTTGTATTTTTAGTAGAGACGGGGTTTTGCCATGTTAGCCAGGCTGGTCTCCATCTCCTGACCTCAGGTGATCCGCCCACCTCAGCCTCCAAAAGTGTTGGCATTACAAGCGTGAGCCACCACTTTCAGCCTGTGATTAGTCTTTGTACATTCATCTTGTATCTAGCCAACTTGCTAAATTCCCTTTTTAAAAAATAACTTATTGGTAGATTCTATTGGACTTTCTCTGTATACAGTCATAGTTGACATTTTTATGTTTTCCTTTCCATTCCTTTTGCCTTTTTTTTCTTGTACTGTTTGGAACTGTATGATTATGTTGAGAAGTAATGATAATAGGCATTCTTTTCTAATTATTGAGCTTGAAGGCTGTACTTTTAATGTTTTCCCATTAAGTGTAAAGCTTATTATAGATTTTTAAAAAAATCATATTAAGGATGGTTCCTTCTCTATTTAATAAAATTTTATTAAATGCTTTTCTGAATCGATTGATATGACATCCTTTTTCACCTTTAAACTTGTAATGTGTTAATAAAAATAACTGAAACTTTAAAAATATGCTTTTAAGATGCACACATATATATAATATATATATAGAAAAATAAGCTAATTGTAAATGTAGCATTCATTATAGCAGTTAATGCAGATAGGTTGAAGAGAAATGCTTGGTAGATGTAGATTTTTAATGTTCTAGTTCTTGTGTCAGGTGGTGGGTTCATGAGGGTGTGTCATACTATCTAAAGCATACAAATACATGCATAAAATATAAATGATTAAATATAAATGCAGGTCATGCATGGACCATGAAGGAGAGATAAATATATGTGTTAGAACCCAGGCACAGTGGCTCATCCTCATAAAACCAGTGCTTTGGGAGGCTGTGGTAGGAGGATTGCTTGAGGCCAGGAGTCTTGAGACCTCTGGGCAAACAAAGCGAGACCTCATCTCTACTAGAAATAAAAAAGATGAACCAGGTGTGGTGGTGTGTGCCTGTGGTCCCAGCTACATGGGAGGCTGAGGCAGGAAGATCCTTTGAGCCCAGGAGTTTGAGGCTGCAGTGAGCTATGACTGGGCCACTGTACTCCAGCCTGGATGACCAGGTGAGACCCCGGCTCTTAAACAAAAAGCGTATGTGTTATCGACTAAGAATTATAATTAATCTGATTTAACTCTGTAGTTTAAAAAGGAGATTTCATATTTGCTTTTATGAGACTATGTTGCATTTATTCCTAGGTTCGTAAAAAGGGGCTTTTAAAAATGTCCGTATTTGTTTTTCATTGATATTCTTTAAATTTCTCTTTTTCAGAGAGCTTTTGGGCAGTTTTTGGTTATGAGACTTGATGTCATGACTGACATTGTGCATTCGAGTCTGTACGTTCTAGGACTGACGAGTTCCCTGATTATCTTGTCGTCTCAGTTGTTTGATCTTAAAATTACCAGATGATTGATGGCCCTCATTTTAGGTTGACACTTTGTGCAGAGTGTTCTGTAGAAGGCCTGATCATTTCTTGCAGCTTTTTAGGCCACGCAGTCCTGTACTGAACATGCCATGAGTTTCCATCCTACCCCATCTCATCCATCTCATTCTATCATGTAGTGCTTTTGTGTAAGGCCTGTAGCTTGTTGGGAGGACATTTGGAACAGATTATGGTGATTATGAACATTTGGAATAAAATAGACTCGGATTTTAATTTTGGCTCTTTTCCTTACCAGCTATGTGGTCTTCAGAAATTTTAATAACTACTCTGAGTTATCAGAAAAAATCTGTATAATATTTTCTCTGAGGTTGTTGTGTTAAAGTGTATCCATATTACTATTAAGTGTATCCGTATTACTAAAATATTACTATTATTATTATACTATCACTATCATATATAATTAATTTTTGCATCTCCACTTATACTGGATGCACTTTCAAGCCACTGATCTGATTTTCCCTTGAGTGTACTCAAGGCGCTTATTGCTTGATTTCCTAAGTCTTAAAAAGAACCACAATGCCAAAATATTCTTACCTCTTGATTCTCAACCACTGACTGTTCCATCTTGCCTGTACTATTTCTGGAGAGACAGGCAATCATGTTGCTCACAGCCAAGCCCTTTCTAAGCACAGCTGACAGATGGAGGTGTTTGGGCTGATCACAACGTTGAGAACAACAGTAATCACAGCAATCGCCTCTTCACGGAGCCCTGCTATGGCGGCCACTGTACTGAATGCCCTACCCTCAGAATCTTGCTGGATTCTTGCTGAATTCCCTAAAGCAGATCTTCGTCTTGACACAGGGAAGCTGAGCTTGGAGAGGTTTGGTAACTAGCCCAGTGTCATACAATCGGTAATCGGCAAAACCAGGAGGTAGTCGCTGGTTTCCTTGATTCCAAAACCGACAGTCATAACCACTGCTGATGCAAATGCGATTCCCTGGAAGGTCTTTATCTCTTCCTATTTTCTGGATGCAGGAAAGTATGTGGAGCTTGTATCTGGTGGGACCTAGTGGGTAGGTGACTCTAGTTGGATTCTCTGTGCCCTTTGGGAAGCCTAGCTCCCTGCTGAGGCAAGAGGTTCTGGAAACGTTGGGGGTTATTTGGTCATTTAGCACTGAAAATTAAATCTAAAATGACTTAATGCTGAAAATGGGAACTTGA
Source organism: Cacajao melanocephalus (assembly GCA_963573385.1). Taxonomy (NCBI): domain Eukaryota; kingdom Metazoa; phylum Chordata; class Mammalia; order Primates; family Pitheciidae; genus Cacajao; species Cacajao melanocephalus. Next base: position 40,768 of record CAUYLG010021803.1, read on the forward strand.
AGAGGTTTTTGCGTTACTCACTTTGGAGCAGGAATATTTAGGTATGTGGGCTTCATGAGTATATTTTGGGTTTTTAAGTTAGAAAACTAGAAGGTTTATAAAAACCTTTGGAAAATATCTGTCGCATGCTGAAAGAAAGTGAGAGCTTAATAAAAATATGCATTAATGCAGGACTCTATGCCCTCAGACTAAGCACAAGAGATGTCTGTTGAACCTTGGGAAAAATAAACTTACTCCCTTGGCATTTATGAGGGTGGCACTAAAATTTGGTGGTTTCGCCCAGGAGTGGGGTAGTAGCATAGAATGAAAACAGTCTGCAGGAGCCTTCAGGTTCTTTAAAATTTAACCAAATTAAACATTAACATAGTCTTTATATAATTACTCCCTGATTCCCTCATTCCACAGACAGTTGGTTTGTTGAAAAAAAAAAAAAAAGATAGTTTACTTTTCTCCTTTTATCAAGTATTTATCATAATGAATTGAAAGATTAAATAATAAAAATTTCTGTCTAAAATTCTTAGGGAGTCATGGAAAATGTGAAAAAATATTTCTTTTCTTCTCTAGCACTCCAAAAAAGGGCCAAATAAATTTTAGGAAGAATTGTTAAATTTTGCTTTTTGCCCTTTTGCTAGTTTCTTACCTTAATCCAGTTAATATAAAATGCTCAAAAAGCGATTATCATTCATCTTTCAACTTGGTGAACAAGTATTTTCCTTGCAAATGAAGTATGTCCTGTAAATGATTACACTTTAATAAAAACAAGAATCAACCTGATTTGTTTTAACACCTCTACTTCTCTGCAGGAGGTAACATTTTTCTTGTCAGTTTGTCAGGTGTTATTTTTTCAGCCTCCCTTTGGCCTAAGTGGTATATATTTGGTTTGGTTTTGAATTTAGTGAAGAATATGACTGGATTCTAAAATGAAAAATAATATCATACTTCTCAGATTTTGCTTATAAAAATGTTGTGTACGTGCTTACAACACATTTAGAAGTATGTGACTCTCCAGAATTTCTATGGCATCCCTAAACACTCAGTATTTACAATGAATTTAAGTGATTGGTAACATTTGAATTACATGCAGCGTAACATGGCAGCCCTATTGAGCTTTCCATTTGGCAGCCTTAGTAAGACAGCAGTTGACCAAAACCTGGCAGCTGTTTCTACCTATGAAAGAAGTAGGGTTCAACATTCCAGGCTGACCTTTCTTCAGGATTCTTTTGGACATCATTAAGAAAATAATATTGAGGCTGTAGTGAGCTATGATCGCACCACTGCACTCCAGAGAGAGAGACTCTGTCTCTAAAAAAAAAAGAAAAAGAAAAAAGAGAAAAAATAATCATGACTCTTTAGTTTACATCTAATATATGTTTCTTTTCGTTTATTTTTAATGAGTCTATTTGTCGCCATTTCTTAAGTGTGGGGATCTCTTGGCAGAGTTTGCTTCCTGCGTTCCTGTTTCTGTTCACCAAGCAGAATAACCATGATCCGAATAGCTCTGCCTACCCAGACCTGGACTGGTACATGGTTGGTGCCCACTAAATAATATTCGAATGAATACATGCTGGACATTGAATGAAAGGACCTTTTGGGCTCTCTGCGTATCTAATTCAGTAGTCACATTATTTAGGGATTCAGAATGACCATTTCACTTCATGCCATGGCTACCCGTGGAATGTTTTAAAAATGATCCTCATTTGGATAGCTTAAAATTTGTCTTTAAACGTTACCTCCAGATTTAGGTAAAAGTAAAATTTTAGTGTTGGTTGTAAACAAGCAGATAAATATATTAATTTCCAGTTTCTGGGAGGGTTGGAAGAAAGACTTTTCCAGATGAGCATGATTCTACTCTGATATGATAACTAAATTAAGTGGTACTAGTTGTATAAAGCTTTGGCAGTGGGCCTAATATCCCTTGTTGGTTTTATGTGCATGCTGCTGGGTTTGCTGGCAAAAATGCTGGTTGTTAATTTATCGATGCCAGGCACTTATAGAACCAGTTTTGTGTAACACATTAAAAACTAGACTGAAATGTATTTGTTGTCACTGAAGTGACACTATAATTATAGTAGATATCCCAATTTAGTTTTGTCCTTTGATTTTTAGCCTCTTAACTTTCTTCCAAAGTTATTTGGGATAAAAACTTGAATGTTCAAACTTGGCATCTAATTAAATTGAGATTTTTAAAAAACTATTGGCCGGGACTTGATTTGTTTAAAATAAGAAATAAAGATATATTTCTGTTAATTAATAGAACAGCTTCAAATCAAGTTACTCAACAGTCCTGTTCCTGGCACTTCAAATATGTAATTCAGTTTTATGATGACCTAGTTAATATCTCCGAAGTAGGAAAGTACAGTGTCATGGTTTTGGTTCTCTATAAGCACTGCCAAGGTAGCATTCGGGGCACAGGATGTGTATTAGGAATCATCACTTGTAAAAGGAATGGGGAGGAAACCGTTTTGGGTAGAGAGAGGAGCTGAGCTGCCATGCAGGCCTGGTGAGCCTATTGAATGCAGCAAGGGTTTCTAGTCAGCGTAGGCCTGTGTAGGCTGAAGTGGACAGCGCTTCTATCACCCTTGCTCAGGCACTGAATACGGGCCATCTTGAAAAGTGGGACACCTCAGGCAAGTGACACTCTGCAGCTGAGGCTGGCCCTGAGGTTGCTGCCTCCTGAAGGCTGTCTGCTGACCTCCCATTCCACAGCTGGGCACAAAGGCCTTTCTTGAAGGGCATGGAGTGGCACCTCCCTGTGTTTATTGCTTAGAATTCTCATTATTGACAATAATACTCATACGTTATTTACTTGTATCATTATCTTCATCTGACCAATGAAAAAATGGAAGCAGAATACTTTGCTTAAGATCTTGTGGTTAATTCTGGACCACGCTAGAAAGAATAACCTATGTCTTATTCCTAGCTTTCAGCAAACTAACATCATGCTGCAGTGGACATATTTATTTTTTTAAAATGGGTGGCCAACCAATATATGTGAAGAAAAAGTGAGGAAGAGGAATTGTAGCTACTTGAGAACTAGTGTGGTAAGCAAACAAGAAAAGGCTGGGTTTAGATTCCAACTGACCTGACCTCCCGGGATGTGTTCTTTCTGGCTCTGTGACCAGATGAGTGACACAGTCACTCTGACCTCTAGGGGGCTGATCTGGCAGTAAAAGGAATGAAGTTGGTGTGTCATTTAAATAGTGTAGATGAAACATAGTGTGGCACCTGGTGTTCATAGCAGGAAACACAATATAGGCTAATTTTCTTAAATACCCAAAAGAAGTCAAGCTGCAAAATGCTGGTTAGAGAAATGAAAATTTGAATTTGAAGACAGAGAGAATTTTTCTCCCTAGTATTTTTCCTTTGTATCCTCCTATTCCTTTAATGTTGACATATTAAGATATGAATTGACAGATATTTGTTCTGGAGAAATTGCTTCTGCAATATGGGTCCACTCCAGACAGACATGGAGAGGAGACTTCATAAAAAAGGCAAGGAAGAATCATGGAATGAAAAAGATCAACTGAATCAACAGATATTCGTGGAGTGCTTATTACAGGCCAGGTCTTTTTGAAATTTGATTATATAGTTCATTAGAAGATCATCAAAAGTGCTATATCTTAGATCAGTAAAAATGGCCCACTGCCACCCTCTTGGTTTAGGCTACCATTATTATTGTAGGTTTACTGCAGTGGGTCAGCCACAGTTTTCCTGCTGTCTGCTGTAGGTTTATTTTCAACCCCATTCTTCACTCTGCAGAAATTCTGATCATGTTATTCTCTGCCTCTCAGGACTTTAATAAAGCCTGAAAGACTAGGCATAAACTGTTACCTAGCACGCACCAGCCTCAACTCTCACTAGTTACGTTACTATGCCCCAACCTCCACACCTGCTCTTTTGAACTCACTAATTCTTCTGACAGGCTTTGCCCTTCTTGCTTCAGGTCTTTGCCTATATTGATTCCTAACTTTGGAATGTCATTTCTCTTTCTTTTATGCCTGGTTAACTTCTACTTGGTGTAAACATTACTCCCTTTGGGAAAGCTTTCCCTGATCCCTAGAATGCATTGGGTCTCTCTCTCTCTCACTCTCCGCTAAGACTGCCTCCTAGAACTGCTCACGGGAGGTAGTAATGTGTTCCTTTGGGTGACTGTTTCCCTCGGCAAGCTGCAGCTCCACAAGGGCAGTGATGGGTCTGTTTCAGCTTACAGTTGCCAAGCACAGTTCTGACACAGAGTAGGGATCTGATAAATCTTTTTGAATAAAGGGCTTAGAAGGATCACATAATCCTCTTCTGACCAGCATGTGCTTTCCATCTCACTTCTGGGGGCATCTAAGGATAGACAGAGACCAGCGTAAATCCTGCTTAAGTTGAGTTCTACATGTGCTACCAGAGACTAAGAACCAAGCCTTTACTGTGATGTCTACACTTAGAACAAATTCTTTGTTTAAGCTTTGTACTCTTCATGATATTTTAGTGTGTGCTGTTGTGTTACATTAAAAAAAATCATGGCACTTTTGATTTCTTAAAAAAGTTATTTGCTTTATGAGTTATGATAAATGATAACCTTTAAATATAATACCAGTTTTTTAAAGAAGCAGTTTGTTTGGAGGGAGAAGGGAAAGTCAAGCTCTCATCCATGTTTGTCCTGAAAGGTCTCCTAATTGATGGTTTTTCCTTGAACCACTAGGCCATCTTTTCACGGTGCCTGCTGTCTTGGAATAGTAAGGAAGAGCTGAGAGGAAGATTTAGGGTGGAGCTGAAGAATGGAAATCTCTCAAGTTTGTTTACAAGAGCAGATGTAAACCTCCCAGTAATAAGTGTGCTTCTTGGCTACTTTATGCTGGTATGAGTTCAGGCTGGCCTACTTTAAAATGGACATCTATTTTTATAGGAAACTCATGGAATGTCTGGAATTCTGCTTAGAAAAAGGAATCTGCATCCTGCTGTGAAGCAGCAAAATACTTGCTTTTTGTTAGTTGTGGTCTTAAGACTTCAATTCCAAAGGCATCCTAAAAATTGGACATGATTGACTCTGAAGTTCAGTACTGCCTTTTTAAGAAAACATGAGCACACTTAGATGTGGAGCAGCTGAAAATGAGGGACTCTCTATAGTTTGAAAAATTAAAAAATTTGGGTTTATTCACTTTGATAGTGTGATTTAACTGATTATTTTGTCGTTCTGTTTTATTTTGAAACTACTTATTTTATGAAGCTTTCCATATGAGTATTTATTTTCACTTTTAAAAAATTTTAACAATTGGGAGTTTAATTTAATTATTACCTCTGTGACATTTTAGTACTTCCTATAAATGAGTGCCAGAATTAATGGATGAAAAAATAGTTCATAATCATTCATGCAAATAACAATATTGAAATCATAATATGAAGAACTTTATTTGGAACCTTTTCTTATCTTTTTAATGTCACTCTTAAAACTACTTCTTATAAATTGCAGACTTACAATGTTAGTCTTTCCAAGCCTTGAATATGCCATTCTGCCATATATGCTAGCCAGAAACTTAGTCACACACAGAGGTTTGTCTTATTTTATTTTTCAGCGTAGTTCACCATTTTCACCTTACGGAAACATAGGTTGGCGGATCGACATAGTTGATTAATGCAGTTTCTTGCTTCAGTGTTTATACTCTTTATTATTAACCAGAGGCTCCAAGTTGCTGATACCGTATTTTATTTAACTTTTAAGTTTACTAGGGTTAATAAGTAAGTGAGATCCTTCTAATAGCTTCATTTTCCACATTGTGAATATAATCTCTCTGGGAAATACAAGAATTCAAGAAAAAAGGGAAATTAGGTGTTTTTCTTGCTTAATCATTGTCTTGTAAGAATCTAGAGAGAAAAGCAGCTTTTGTACTCTGAGGGAGTTGTTTTTTTTTTTTAAAGTGGCTTTTGTTTAGCTCTCTATGGTACGGCCCAGAAGAAAACCTGTTTGTTCTTTTACTAGCTCCACCCACCCCTGCCCTTTTATTCAGTATAATTAATTAAAACTTAAACTTTACTCTTCTTTTGCTGATAGACAAAATTATCAACTACTTCCATAATAATAAAAATTTTGAAATCTCTGGAGGTGGGTTGGTGGGAAATGAAAGCTCTTTTTGGGGTGTTGGTGACATAAAGAGTAGTTAATTGACTTTGCCACTACTTTACTCTGTGACCTTGGGGAAAAACCGTTTTCTGTGTTCTCATTACAAACTTAAACTATCTTTCCATTAAACTAGTGTTAAGTGGTCCCCTGCTTGTCTACTTCGTGACTAAATAACTTTTGCAAATAATGTTTTGTTATTTATAAAATAGGTATTTTATTTTACATATTTCTTTTGAAAAAGTAGGGGCTGAGTTAGAAATTCATAAAATAGTTTGGACTTTCTCCTCAGTACAGTTAAAGAAACTCTTTTGCGCACGTTCAGGCACTGATTTAGGATCTAATAAGCGGTAAATAAGGCAGTCTTTTTTCTTAAGTACCTTGTTTTATAGTGTGGAATGAGATTCAGAATAAGGAAGAATGTATATAAAAATCACCCTTCTCTGTTGTAGGAGGGATTCAAACGTTATGGGAGCCAAAAAGTAGTGATTAATTTTCCCTGGATGCAGTTCGGGTCATGCTGATTAACAACGCTTTCGGTGGGAGTGGTGGGAGAAGGGGAAGGCTTAATAGAAGGTGTGACTTGAAACAAATATTTAAGGAATTTTTATTGCACAGCTCCAAAAATGGACACCCTTGCATGTGTTAGAGAGCCAGGTGAACAAGATAATGTCTGTGCTCTCATGGAGCTTGTATTCTAGTGGGAAGAAATAGCTACATTAAAAAATTAGGTAGTATTTTTATAGTTAGAGAGGAGGGAGATCAGTTCCAGGATCCCTGCACTTTCTCCCCTAGGATGGGTCTTTTGTGCTTTGAGGAAGGTCAACAGCACATGTTGGGGGAAGGGGGTGTCTTACCAGGGGACCTCTCCCTGGTAATAGGAGGGACAAAGGGACACTGGACATGGATGCTCCAAGGTTTGCAACTTGATGGCGGGGATTGGGGGAGCTCTAACCTAAAGGGTTTTGTTTTCCCAGTGATATGTGAGGTCATCGTCTGAGGTTGGGGTCAGGTGTGTGTGTTGGGCTGGTTGAAGGAGAGAACAGTGGATATGAAATAGTTGTCTGAAACAGGAGTGCTTATGAGAAATATAGGAGCCTTACGTGTCCATTTGGGGTGGCGATAATGAATCTAAAATAAAAGAAATCTGTTTGCTTATGTGATTTTTCTCTATTCAGCTCCTTGGCTACAGGTTAATTGTTGGATTTTGCTATAGTCCTAAAGGACTGAGCTTTTGATTGGCTGCAAATCTGATGAATGGATGGATTTTTGACCAGTTTTATATAGGTCTGAGGGAACTCAAATGTTTTTTAAAAAAAAACCCTTTAAAATGTGCTCATTTAGCCAAAATTTTAACAGATTTCTTAATTCTAATTGTTTTCAAACATAAAGAATTTTGCAGTTTGACATTAAAAATATGACTCACTTTTCAATTGACTTATCAATTCATTAGTTGTTTTTCTAAGTGGAATAAATTACCCTAGGTGAAACAGCAATTGCAGAATATTTTTAGTTTTTGAAGACTAACATAATTTTACTAGTATTAAAAAGACCTGCTTTCTTGCCACGGCTGTCTAAATGTGAAGACCCTTCCCCCACCTGCCCTGACCCGTAATTCTGCAGGCTGTGCTGCTCTCTGCATTTGTTTCTTTTAACAGCCCTTTAATGTTTTCAATTCAAAAAGCTTTTAGTTACCATTAGGAATGGATCCAAAATCAGTGACAGAAATTAATAAACAATACCTCTGAACAATGCTTTGTTACATTCCATTGCACAGTATCTATCTGCATGAAATTCTTTTCTTGCAGATGAAGTAGAGCTTAAATAGAGCATAGGATCACTGAATAATGCCTGTAAGAAACATTTTAAAAACCTAGTTGTCCCTTTGAGACTTGTCTATTTCCTTTTTTATCTCTCCTTGGACAGTATTTTATCCTGGAAATTAATTCTGCAACCCCTTTTGTTTCACACATTATTTTTCTCAATACATTGCACATTGTTACTTCTGCCCAAGTTACCTTCAATGAAAATGGTTTAGTACATTTTCATTCCTAACCTTATATTATAAGGCTGTATTATGAGTGTGCCAAGTACAGTTCCTATTGTTTTGATTTGAACATAACTGCAGCTACTAGAGGTCTAGGGGAATTTTCATTACCTTCCCTTTACTCCATGTGAGAATTAAATTGGACTGGGTATTGAGTTGGATATATTTACCAAAGATTTGAATACACGTAGATACATATGGAGGTTATTTGTATCTGTTTAGATAAAATTAAGATTTACATTCTTATTTATATTTATATCTTATGTTCTCTGGGGTGTGCATTTCTTGCCTTGTGATATCAATTATTTGTGGTGTACTTAGAAATTCAACATTGGTGAATCTGTAGGTTTTGTTGAAAGTGTATACCTAAGTGTAAGTGAGTTTAGTAATGTGCTTTACTCATTTTCAATTAGAAAGAAGTGGGATTAAATTTAGTCACTCTTACATGGTATTTAGAGGATTTGAAAACTACGTTAATAGATAACAACACTAACAATAGACCAGTAAGGGATTTTTTATTTTGCACATGATGAATCTTTCAATTTTGGGGCAGAATTAATTTTTTCAAAAGAAAAGTTTAAACAAGAAAGCCCTTTTGAGTTTAGCAAGGATATTTTCTAAGAGTATGCTTTAAATATGTCATTTTTGGTTTTTGCTAGTTTTTTGCCGGTGAGAAAATATATGGAATATATGAGGCAGTAATGCTTTAGCTCTGTTTTGATTTATGGTCTCTTATGACATTAATCATATTCATTTATATATGCAATTAGCAGTGAACTTTTTTCCTTTCCTAAGTGCTATTTAATAGGATTCCTACTTGCATTCTGTTACCAAATTAATGGACTTTCTTTCAAAGTTAATACAAAGCATTAATTGTTGTACTTTTTTCCTATAACTTAGTAATCATATTCGTTTATATATGCAATTAGCAGTGAATTGTTTTCCTTTCCTAAGTGCTATTTAATAAGATTCATACTTGCATTCTGTTACCAAATTAATGGACCTTCTTTTAAAGTTTATACAAAGCATTAATTTTAGTACTTTTTTTTTTTCTATGACTTAGTGGGTTTTTCTTAACCTTACAGTCTAGTGCTGGATAGTAAGATAATCACCCCTATCTAACTGAGGCAGAAGGAAGTCGATATGATTTCTCAGTACTATTGAGTGTGGAAGGCTGGAGAAGTCCTCACTGCTGATTAATGTATCCACCTCATTATTTTCATTGAGCAACATTGTGCAAATTAATTGAGAGTTGCAGGGCCTGTGATTACATATCCTTGATTTCCGGAACATCTGTTACTTCAAACATCTTACCTGCTAAATCTTTCCTTTTCCTTTTTGGGTAGATAATGGAACTATAAAAGAACTCTTCTAAAGAACCCTTCTAGGTGCTGGATTTTCAACTTCTCTAAACTTTATACTTGTAGCTGAACTTTAAAACTTTATAATTTTGGGGTCCTGATTAGATTTATTTTAGGCATGGCACATCTAGACTTCTGCTAATCAGTATAATTTTATTAATTAATATTTAAAAGAATACAGCTTGCCTAGTTTTTTGCTTGAGTGCCTTTAAGTAATGATCTTCATCCCCTCCTCATAACCCTTTCCCTCGCTTCCCATTTTAACCAGAAAGAGAGGTAAAAGCAGTTGAACATTAGATAAGAAGTCTTCTAATGTTGTAGTCAACTGCATTTGTGAAAATTGGATACTATCCTGCTTCTAGTGAGTCCTATGACTCATTCATTTGCGTTATAGTACTCTTCTGGGGATGATCTAATAATTTTTCAAAGACATTCTGGCCTGTCCAAGAATATAACCTTTATAATATTTATGCTGTATTAGAAGGTGTTAATGGAATGCAGGAGAGCAGGCTCCTGAATGGCTGATTAAATAATATTTTTATATCCTCAAGTAATGTTAAAACCATGCAGTCTTAGTGGAAAAAAAAGAGTGATTTCCAGCTGAGCAGCACTCTACTTGATTCGACCTAAAAATTAATATGTGTGGTTAAGGAAGCTGTATCTGTTACAGAGGCAATTTTACTCTGCTGTATGACTTGAGGGAAAGAATAGGTAATAGAGTTAATTGGTTCTGGCATCTGTAACCAAAGCCATAGTGCTTTGAATCTAGATTGTCATATTTTCAGCACTTTGGGCAAAATGGATTTTCACCAATACTGTCCAGAAAAATATATGGTCTTCTTTGAATTCAAGGTGAATAAACCAAATCCATTAGAATTATAATTTTTATATAATTCATGTTTTTTTTCTAGGTAATTATGGTATTAGGTCCTAGTATGAAAAATGATCCAAGTAATAAGAGTGTACAAAAGAATCTGGGATTGATTTAAGTGGTAAATTTTTACATTAGCTAAGCTAGGCTCAGATGAGTCAAAATTTGTTGCAGATGTTCTGCTTCCCAATTATCTTTCCAGATGTATTGTATACAGAAAGCTATCTCGTCATTTGGATGTGACCTAAGTAGAAGTTAACCCTGTTCTACAAATTGAAATAGAGTTTGTTAAGAAAATTAGTGGGAGAAAAAATTGCAGGGGAAATATTTAGCTCCTTAATATTTTGAAGTCCCTAGTTTGCATACCAATAATCTGTTGTGTTTTTCCACTAGAGAAGACAAAAGGTGTTCAAGTGGTTAATTTTCTTATTATTGCTTTAATTAATTAATTAATTTATTTATAATTGGAGATGGAGTCTCACTCTGTTGCCCAGGCTGGAGTGCAGTGGCGTGATCTCGGCTCACTGTGACCTCCATCTCCTGAGTTCAAGCAATTCTCCTGCCTTAGCCTCCCAAGTAGCTCCGATTACAGGCGTGTGCCACCACGCCGAACTAATTTTTGTATTTTTAGTAGAGATGTGGTTTCACCATTTTGACCAGGCTGATCTCAAAAACCTGACCTCAGGTAATCTGCCCACCTCAACCTCCCAAAGTGCTGGGAAGATCACAGGTGTGAGCCACCACGCCCAGCCAATTAATGCTTTAAGATTAAGGTGTCTGCTTCACATAAGAAAATTCACTAAAATTTAACATGCAGTTATTAAAAATTTATGTAATACTAATTTCCAGTTTTCTTATTCTAAATAAATACAGTTTCACACTAAATAATCTTTTGTTTTAACCCAGTAAGTTGTTACTTATATACTTTATCTTTTGGACTTTTATCAGCCATTTTTCATTTAGGCTAGAAAGCTGCCAAAACTTACTTGCCGATTGAAGAAATCTAATTGTAAGATTTGTCATCAAGGAAGTGATCCATGACTTATATTCAATTAAAACTGTTACAACATCATAAATACTCAGTGATCTCTCCTCCCCCTACCCTTTTCTGATAAATTCAATTCAACTAATGTTTCTTGAGCTCTATTTGCATGTCCTGTGGAGTAGAGAATATATGAAAACTGCCTGCATTTACTGAGTGCTTACTTCTGTCAGGGAGGAGATTGTTCTTTCTCTCTCTAGCCATGGGGACAGAACTCAAGGACATGTTGCCCCTCTCTTCACCCTCTCTCTAGCCTCACCTAGGAGGTGGGGCTCCCAATCCACTGTTTGAAACTATGGGCAACAGTGTGCTAGTTTTTACTTAGTACGTTGTCAAGGCAGAAATATAGTCCTCTCCTTCTCTCTTTCCTCTCTCCATCCTATGGTGGGCTGGTCATTCTTGCCTTTGTGGTTAGTTGGAGGTTGGCCATTTTTCTGTTTTCCCATAGAGGGGTGCAGGTTTTGTGAGGATGGGGTGGAGGGATAGAAGTAAGAAAGAGGTCGCACTAAGTCTTGTGTTTATTTCGTATTTAGAAATGACCTTTGGACTTAAAGATAATGCATATTTAGAAAACATTTCAGAATTATGACTAAAATCTTGCTGCCATAACACTACCCAATGGCTACCCAATGGCACTGAGTTTTGTACATTATTACATTCCATTTTAGAAGAAAAACTGAAGTAAAAATTCCAGAATGAGAATGTCATAGTGTTACACACACCGACAAAGCTCTCATATTTATTTGTGTAATGATTTTTATTATATATGAGGAAATTAACCAGTCACAAATAAAAAGGGGCAAAAAGAGACCAAATAAGTTCAGGAAGCATTTGAAAAGTCATCACTTTTTAAAAAAATAACAGCTTTATTGAGATATAATTCACATGCGGTGAAGTTCACTTTTTTAAAAGTGTACAATTTAGTGGTTTTTATTATACTCATAGAGGGTGCATCTTACACCACTATCAAATACTGAAATACTTTTCTTACCCTCAAAAGAAACCTTATATCCATTAGTAGTCACTTTCCATATCATGCCAAAACCACTGATTTTTCTGCCTCTATGGATTTTCATAGCCTGGATATTTCATATAAATGGAATTATACAATATGTGGTTTTTGGTGTTCAGTTTCTTTCACTTTGCATAATGTTTTCAAAGTTCATCAATTTTGTAGCATGTGTTAGTACTTCATTCATTGTTGTTGCCAAATAATATTTCATTGTATGGATGTACCACATTTTGTTTACTGATTAATCACTTGGATGTTTGGATTGTTTTCACCTTTTTGCTATTATGAATAATGCTGCTGTGAACATTGGTATACTAATTTTCATGTGGACATGTTTTCAGTTCTCTTGGATGTATACCTAGGGGTGACATTTCTGGGTCATATGGCAACTCCATGTTTTGCATTTTGAAGAATCCACTGACTTTTAATACAACTTCTAAATAGGAAGCAGTCAAATATATGCAAGATTTCAGAATTAGATCATTTGGGGTGAGCTACATGTTGCTATATCAAACTTAAAAACCTTGTTTTAATACAACATTTTAATTTTGTAATTATAGAGAATTTAGGCAAACTTAAGTTATCTTTATTAAAGAAATAGATTATCATGTCTGCTTAGACCAGGTGCAGTGACTCATACCTGTAATCTCAGCACTTTGGGAGGCCGAGGTGGGCGGATCACCTGAGGTCAGGAGTTTGAGACCAGCCTAGCCAACATGGTGAAAACCCATTTCTACTGAACATACAAAAATTAGCTGGGTGTGATGGCAGGCACCTGTAATCCCAGCTACTCAGGAAGCTGAGGCAGGAGAATTAGTTGAACCCAGGAGGTGGTTGCAGTGAGCTGAGATCCCGCTACTGCACTCCAGCCTGGGTGACAGAGTGAAACTCTGTCTCAAAAACAACAGCAACAACAACAATCGTGTCCACTTAGGCTGAAAGAGAAGTCAGATTTCCTCATATAATATTGATTAATTTCCATTGATTATTCATATTTAATTGCCTAAAATGGTAACCTGAAAACTAGTGTTAATAGAGTCCTCATTTTTTTGAAGGACAAGCTAAAAGAACACAGAGTAAATATTAAAAATTGTGGAAATGTAGTCACCCATTTTATTTTATGTTAAAAGTACACAGTTAATACTCTTGTTAAGTTGCAAATTAAGTTAATGTCACAGCGGTTTTGTATTGGCCGTCCGTCACTGGCCCTACTATATATGCTCTTCTTGAATGAATGGCCCAAATATTGAGGGATTTTTAGAATATTTTTGTTGAAGATTTCTTTCCTATGCATTTGTACAGTCATCCCGTTCTTTAGTAATTTTCTTTTTACCCCAAATTCATGATTTTTGGCATGGTCTTATATTCTTGAATCTACATCTGCTGGCCATGATTTCTTATTGATTTGATTTTATGCTCAGAGGGCAGAGACTTCGGTTGTCTTCACTGTTAACATCCTCCAGGATAACACAGTGGTGGCATATCATGGGTGCTACCAAAGTGCTTGTTTTATGAGTAAGCGAAAGAATGAATGGCATTTGGTGCTGTATTATATTATTTTCAAGAAGAAGGAATGGTGGAGTAACGTTTTATCTGCTATTTTTATAAACATTATTTAAGCCTCCTCAAAAATGGGAAGTTCACTGTTGCTTTAAAGGTGTGCCAAGTTTTTCTCCAAGAACAAAAGAAATGGAAAAATAGAGTCAAAAAAGTTTTTGCTTAAGATTAAGACAATAGAAATAAACGTGTTGTGTTTGTTTGAGAGTGTTTTTGGGTCATAATATCAATTTAACATGGTGACCATGTGGATCAAATATGATGTGTATGAAATCACTTTGTACATTGTGCAATCTTGTCCCTGATTTTTTCTTTGAACTTCTTTCCAAGTTGAAGATATGAGGTCCTTGGTAGGAAATAGATCTACATGGGAAGACTTAGTTGATCCTTTCTACTGATTCTGAGCTGGATGACTGCTCCCCTCTCTCCATTCTTATGTGGAGAGTGGGCCTTGTCTCAAAGTATAGCAAAGGTTCTGAGGTGTGGTGTCCTCCATCTTCCCTTGGAAATGCTTAGTCTTTGAGACCTATGTTAGCATATCGCAGAGAGTTTGTGGAAGGGTCCCAGGTGATGCTTTCCATAGAAGGTGCTGTTTTGATTGGCTGTCGGCATTATCAGTGAAGTTTGTAGCTTTTAATTGGTGAACAGATCTGGGAGCCGCCGGGCCTGGGCTTAGTTTGCCTTTGTCAGCAGCACACACAGGACCTCGGCCTGTCTACTTTTTCTCCTACGCAAATGATGGCATGAAATGGAGGAGCACATGATGTTCTGAGTTTGAGTAGTTAAGAATGAATGGTTGCCTCGGTCTTATTAACATTTTTTGATTATTCTCTTTTAAAATATGGGTAGTTCAGAACACCTCCAAAAAATGTCGCTTACTTTAGCAAATTTCTGTTGTCTTTTGCATATGACTGCAAGTCCACAAGATTGTGTTAGTAAGAACTCATATGTAACAGAGTACTTTCCACGTAACTCTTTTAGATTTTCACAAAAACTATATGAGTTAGGTTATTCTGCTGACTTTACAGATGAAGAAATTGAGGCTCATATTGATCTAGCAATTTACTTAAGTCTCCAGCTAGTAAGTGGCACAAAGTCTGAACCCAGGTCTTTTGCTTCAAGTGCCATACTGTCAGACAGTCATTAGCTTTATAGAAAGGAGGTTGGAAGTCCTAGAGGTGTCAAGAAGCCAGAAAGCGGACAAGATTTAGAACTAGATTACCTAGGTTTGTAACTTTGTTTGGTTTTACTTTGATTGGCGCTATAGGCATAAGGAAAGTTGTATCCCTTTAAGTAACACTACAATAATAACTTTGTAAATCATTTACAAATGGTCTATGCAGTGCTCAAGGCTGAGAGGCATAGTATTAAAGCATTGTGCTATTAAAGCCTTTTTCTTCCTTACGTTCTTTTCTGAACTGTGAACACAAACTCAGTTGGCTTCCCAGCCTCCACTCACTCCCTCCCTCAGTCTAGTCTGCTTGGTGCTAACAAACATCTTTTTAGGGTTGAAACCTATTCATGTCTTCCCCTCCTCTGTGTACTGATGTTTTCATCTGGCGTTCAGAGCCCTTTGAAATACTCACAGCTGCCCTTTTAGCCTCATCTAATCGATAGTTCCCATTCTAGTTATGTGATTCTATATTGAATCTTCCCAAACACATCTTCTAATCGTGTTGCATTTATTAATTTTCTCTGTCTATATGCAACAGAAATGGTTGCATTTAGTGCCTTGGTGAGTGATCCCTGTTCTTGGAACAGTGGAAAGATCCAGAGCAACCTGCCTGAGATTCTGTGTCCTATCCTAAATTCATTTCAGAAGATATCATAGTCTTCCTCTAGGTTGACCCATACACCTTCCTCCCAGTAGGGCATCTGAATAAGGAGGATGGAGTTTCTCCAGGTTGGTTCATAAAAAGTAGCTGCATACCAGCAACTAGTATTTTTACGTAAGGATACCGAAACTGAGAGTTTAAGAAACTTAGCCAAGGTTTCACAGGTTTTGAGTTTTGGAGCCATGATTTGCAGAGCCTCAGTCATTACAACACTGAACTTTGTAGTGGGCGTTCAAAATGTTTGCTGGATGAATGAATGAATGAATGGATTATCAGTCTTATTAGAATGTTGGATCAGCAGAAGAATTGGTTGGGTGATTGCATCTGCACAGAAGAGTTATATTTTGTGGCTTGTTTTTCTGAAAAAATTGTAGGATGAAAATATCCTTTTGATATAATAGGTCTCTAGTTCAATACATTTGCACATGAAAGGTAATGGCCACTGGGGGAAGGGGATCGTGTATATCCATGAAGACTCTTTAAAAAATCCCTGTAAATTTACTTTTCTTTTCCACAAGGGGATGTTCTCATATAACAAAGTCTATTATATGTTTTAAATCTCTTTTCATATAGTATTCCTTCTCACCATTTCCAATGAGAAAACAGATATTGGGAAAACTGCATTTTGAGGGAACACAAAAGACATGGAATTTCCTTGGGATTTTTCTCTAAGTTTTATCAACTCCTGTACACTAATATACTTTGGTTGATGAAAGTGATGAGAAATAGAGAATGCCAGCCTAAGCGATAGCACATGATTATAAATGTTTTGATGTTTTCTACTGATTATTGGAGAAACCTTTTTTTTTTTTTGGTCAGCTAGTATGTCTTTTTCTGGAAGACAAGTGATTTCATGATTTGCCTTTAAGCCTCTGGGCGGACAAACCTCCCTTTAAAGGAAAGGAATTTACATGATCAGAAGATAGGCCAGTTTTGTTCTTGCCATTCATCATTTACCATACTTGTGGTCTGCAGAATTTTGTTTCCTGTTTAGTCCATTAGCACATGAGAACCACTGGTCACAGGTCTTCCTGACTCATGTGGTTGCCCCTGTGAACCAGCTCCAGTCAGCCGGTAGTCCCTGCAACTGCTGAAAAATTAATACGCGTGTTATGTCTGAGACAATATGTGCTCTTGTTTCCTCTTAAAACTTCTGAAGGGGTTGTCTTTGCTCTGACTGGGCAGACCGAATTGGCTCTAGCAGTTTTTCTATAAATGACCCATTTAAAATTTCTGCTGAGCTGCAATATTTCAAACATTTAGTACATATGTATCACATAATGATGTTTTGGTCATTGATGCACTGCACATGCAATGGTGGTCCCATAAGATTATAATGGAAATGAAAAGTTCCTATTGCTTAGTGACTATGTAGCTGTTGGAACATCATAGCACAACACGTTACTCACATGTTTGTAGTGAAGCTGATGTGAACACATTTGTGCTGCCAGTTATGTAAAAGTATGGCACATACAATTATGCATAGTATGTACTTGATAGTGATCATAAATGACTATATTACTGGTTTATGTATTTACAATACTATACTTTTAATCATTATTTTAGAGTCTTTTACTTATTAAAAAAATAAATTAACTGCAAAGCAACCTTGGGCAGGTCCTTCAGGAGGTATTCCAGAAGATGGCATTGTTATCATAGGAGGTGACAGCTCCAGGCTTGTTATTGCCCCTGAAGACCTTACAGTGGGACAAGATGTGGAGTGGAAGACAGTGATGTTGATGAGCCTGACCCTGGGTAGGCCTAGGCTAATGTGTGTGTTTCTGTTTTAGTTTTTAACAAAACAATTTAAAAGTAAAAATAAATTTAAAAATACTGTATTGGTCTGTTTTCATGCTGGTGATAAAGACATACCCAAGACTTCACAATTTACAAAAAAAAAAGGTTTAATTGGACTCACAGTTCCACTTGGCTGGGGAAGCCTCACAATCGTGGTGGAAGGCAAGGCAAGGAGGCGTACAGTGTTTATAAAATATACATTAGTATATAGTAATGTCTTGGGCCTTGACTTTCACTCTCCACTCACCTAGAGCAAATTCCATTCATAGTAAGTGCCCTAATCAGTAATCAGGCATACCATTTTTCATTTTTTAAAAAAATACAAAGTCTGGCTCTGTCGTCCAGGCTACAGTGCAGTGGCATAATCTCCACTCACAGTAACCTCTGCCTCCCAGGCTGAAGCCATCTTTCCACTTCAACTTCCTGAGTAGCTGGAACTACACGTACACACCACCATGCCTGGGTAATTTTTGTATTTTTTATAGAGACAGAGTTTTGCCATGTTGCCTAGGCTGATCTCAAACTCATGAGCTCAAGCAGTCCACCCACCTCAGCCTTCCAAAGTGCTGGGATTACAGGCATGAGCCACCGCACCCAGCCTGCATACCATTTAAAAAATGACTGTGCTTTTTCTGTGTTTAGATATACAAATATTTACCATTTTGTTATGATTGCTTACAGTAATCAATGCGGTAACATGCTGTACAGGTTTGTAGACTAGGAGCAATAGGCTATACCATATAGCCTAGGTATATAGTAGGCTATACCATCTAGGTTTGTGTATAACAAATGAAATAATAAAAGACTTAGAAAAAAGTGTTTGAGAAATTTCACAGATAAGATTACTTTGTGTTTGCTTTTGAAGTTATTGAAATTATATCTAGTAGAAAGGAAGCCTGTTTAGATTAGTAGGATCCAAGATTAAGAAAAAAAAATGGAAGGAAAAGTTTAGGTAGACAAAATCTTTTGATTAATCACCTGAAATGTGCAAAATCTACAACAAATTTTTATTTCAACAGCTCTTAGTCCTATATAAATTGAACTTGCTTCTATAAATACAGATGCAAGTTCAAAATATGTAACTAACAAAGTACTGCTCTGAATGTAGCAAATATTTAGAATCAACTTTTAATCAAAAACATCACTTTATGCTTTCTTAATAAGTGTACTGAGAAGCACTTATCTAAGTAAATGAGTTGTAGTTGCATTCCAAAAGACTGAGAATTACACTTCATTCTTGAATAGCACTAGCATTCTTTTTATATTTAGCCCGATCCTCCCCTTTAGACTTAACTTCACAGAAAGCAACAGGGTGGCCTCTGAGGCTGAGCTGGAAGGGAACTATGGAGGTCATTTATTCTAGTAGTTTCTCAACCCAGTCACAGTCACACAGCTGGGTATTGATATTTATGGGAGTGCAACTCATGCCTCCCGCCTGGGAGGAAAAACCTCTCTTCCATTCACTCCTTTATTTGTCCTCCAATCTGTGTGTCAAGAACTGGGCTGACTGCTTTAATGTGGCTTTGTCTAACTTCATCTTACTTCTTTCCCCATTTAATTATATTAAGCTTTGTTGGATGACGTGAATTGGGGGAGATAGATACGTAGTGGTTGAAATGCGGAATCTATTAAAGACAAAAGAGACCACATGAGTTGCTGGGCTTTTCCAACTTGTATCTAACAGTTTTTTTTAGGTTGACTTAGAACAGTACAGAAAGAATTGGCTTTCAAATCAAAGTGAGGTAATCTCCAGAGGTTTAATAGAATCCTTTCCAACTGTCCTTTTTATAACAATATTACTAGTCAGACAGTAATCATAATAACAACAACCATAACCAAAACAGCAATAACAGTCACAACAATCATGAGTCAAGTGTTTTGAATATTATTTTTTTGAACACTCAGGACAACTCTGTGAAGTAGGTATTATGATAAGCCCCATTTTACAGATGAGAAAACTGAGGCTTAGAGAAGTTAATTTGCCCAGAGTCACACACCTGATATGTGGCAGAAATACTGCACTTTTGATTCATTAGAGCTTGGACCAGATGTCATATTTATCTATTTTTTACAGATGGTTAGAAGAAAAATATGGAAATTTGAGTTGCTTATCATTTTGTATTAACCATTGTGTGAAAATCGTATCAATGTCACAAAATTTATTGGAATAATGGAATAGAGATTGTTTTGACATTCATGATTTCCAGAGTCTTAGAATTATGATGATCTTTTTCCAGTTGGTTCTTGAAGCTTAAGAAATTTAAGATTTTTAACTTATGAAACCCTACATTATAAAACAAATTGGTTGGTTGGTTGTTCATCCACTAGAACCTGAAGTATAACTAGATATGGAGACACATGACAGCTATTTTTCATGGGTTCATGGCCACCCTCCCACCAGACGACTTCCTGTCTCTGTGGCCAGTGCCCTCTGGGACTCCATCGGAGCAGTTACTGGCTGCACTTTGTAAATGAAGGAGCACTGCAAATGTGGCTGCTGCTGTGGTTGCTGAGTTGTTCTCTTCCCTGTCAAGTAAAGCGTTTGTAAACTCAAAGCCAAATGACAAGAAACCGAAATTAGTAGGAATTGTTTTTATTCAAGGGAGGCAAATCATAAGAAAACAAGCTATTATTATATTAGTAAGAAAGCAGAGCTCAAAGACTTCTGAAGAATGTTCTGGGGTGATAACTGATTGTTTAGCTCTTACCTTTATAGTACTGTACAGTGAATACTCATTTAAGAATCACAGTCTGCTGTATGACAGACATTTAAGAATCACGGTCTGCTGTATGACAGACCGTGAGAACTGGGAGGTTCCCTCATTGTTCAGATGAGGACACTGAGGCCAGGGAGGCGGTCTACATAAAGTCATTTTCCAAGTGGTGCTGCTGTGTTTTTGCTATTTCAACCTGTCTTGGCCATGACAGATCCAGTCATTGTACTGCTTACTAAGGCAGGGAGGTAAGTTAACACATATTAGAAAACTTTCCCCAAGGGTTGAGACAGTATTTTTTGGTTTACTTCTTTACTTTTAGTCATAAGGTAGGACTTGTATACATGACAAAGATGTATAGAAAGAAGGATAGAGAAGTAACAGGATAATACCATATAGCCAGCAATGTAATTAAGTGATAATCATGTGTTACCAATTTTAAATAACAGTAGACAACATTTCCCAAATAAGATTGTCCTGGGAGTTCATCAGTTATGCTGTAAAATTGTCATGCCCAAGGAAGTTTGTGAAATATTGAATATTATATAACCCTCTTAGGAATTCACAACTGAAGGGAGCTTATTAAAGCCTCTAAGGATTCCATAGTAGAGGAAGGTGTCCGAGTGAGTTTGAACCAGAGTTTCCACATTTATTTGAAATAGAATGTCTGAAAATATTCTAGAAAAGTGCTGTGTGAGTTCAGGTTGCGCATGCTGATGTGGGGAATCCGGAGGATAAGGATGCTGAGTGGTGGATCAGCACAGCTGAAGAGAGCTTTGTAGGGGACTTGGCATTTGAGCCAGGCCAGCATGAACAAAAGTGTGGGGCCAGAAATGAGCACTAGGCTTGGCACTCAGCTGGTGCTCAATAAGTGTTTATTGAGTGAGTACGTGAGTGAAAACATGATTTCTTTGGAAGGCGATAGAGATATTGGCTTAATTAGAATGAGAAAGTTGGGGAACGTGGAAATAAAGTTGAAGAGGCAGATTCATCTGATCAGAGAGGTTCAAGCTATGTGCTTAAGACTTGATCCAGCAGGGAACCCTTGTTGGTTCCTGGGCAGAGGATGGCACAGTAGAAAAAGTGTGTGGGAAGAATAGCCTGAGAATGGTGTGGAGTCAGGCAGGGATGGAAAAGACCAAAATACAGTGAAGGCAAGGAGCCTTAGAAATGATGCTAACCTCTGCCTGGGTAGAAAGTGGGTTGCACACTGATTATTATATGTGCCTAGATAAGCGCAAAAAAAGAGATCTTTTTAAATATAAGAAGTAAGCCAGATTAAATTCCATCTCAGTCATTTCTGATATCTTGAAAAACAAAGGGATAATAAAGTATTATCAGAATAGGCGGACAAATGTTCTTGGAGATTGAAAACTTGCAGCATTTCTACTCAGAAACGTATCATGTCTTTATTACTAAAATGTATTTTACCCTTCTGCTGCAGGGTGTGAAATTTAGGGTAAATACTCGGTCAGGAAACGTTACCAGTCTGAGTTCCTGGACTGGGATCTGGTTTTACAGGTGTTTTGGTTTTTTTATATTGCAAAATAGTTTATGTGACTAAACATATAATTTATACCTCTTATTCTAGCTGAAAACTCTTAAGACTCTTAAGTCACTCCTTTTAAAGAAGACTGAAATCGTGTTTAGTCAAGTGCGCAGGTGCTGATGGTATTCAGCTTTTGAGTTACTAGTTGTTTCTGTTTGCTTAATTCTCTTCCATTCACTCTTAGGCTGGACAAAGATTTCATTTCCTTTTTGGGTGAAACATTTTCTATAACAGTTACAAAAATCAATCCAAATTAAAAAAAAAAAAAACTTTGCACAAAAAAATCCGAGTCTGAAATAGCTTTCCTTTTTAAATAATGATATAAAGATAAAACGCATGATAATTATATCTATTATTTCTTGATGGCTAGCATGCTCGGATTATTTGAAGATGTCATCTTAAAATGCCTGCCTCTTGATTCTGTGATTTATTGACTCTTGAACTTTATGACTCAGTTTATAATTAAGATTTTTCCCAAGAAGTCTCCCTGATAGGCCCCAAACCACTGATTACATCACACATTCCACCCATTCCAACCTACTTTTACTTTTGTGCACAAATATTAGTATCTTATTTACATCATTATAATTAAAAAAAGATCTGTTTAACTTACTTCTTCTGAGTTACTCCTGGGCTCTTAACTGCTGTGCATGTCTTTTCTTTTCCTAACATGGTGGGGTCTTGGAGAACATTGATCTGCGTCAGTGGTTCTCAACCAGGGCAGATGAGGATCACCTGGAGAGCTTTTAAGACCTTAAGTTGTGTAGGTCTCATCTTCTAAGGTTAAGATCTAGTTTGTGGAACCACTGGTCTACATCAAACGCAAATGAAGAAAACATGTATACTGTTAGTGAGTAGTACAAAACATTCAATTCTGTGGATATTTGGCAAATATATTAAAGTAGAGACCAAAATTTAAATTCTCTAGGAAATTTCAAGCTGCCAATACAATCTCAAGTTTCTCTCTTTTTTTCTTTCCTGTTTTTTTTTTTCTTGGTAGCAATCTTATGCTAGATTCTTGTGTACATTAAATGCCAGTGACTAACTTCTTACTTTTGATTAACTAAAGGGCAAAGCATAGTGATACTAATTTATTTTTGGATTTCAGACATTCTATGTCATTCAGTATTTCTTCCCAATATACCAGTTTAATATCTATATGTCCTTATGCAGTAGATTTTTAAACAACATTTAAACATAGATCTTTTGGAAAATTGGCCTTAACAAGTCTTTTTGTTTTAATGCCTCCCCTCTCCCATTCATGGTCCATGTGTATTTTTATTCTGTAAGTGATCGTTTTTTGAATGGCCGTTCTGAAGTTTTAAGTGTAAATTATTTTCCTATGTCCTGAGACTGTTAGAAAACACCATAACCTGAGTAACATAGCAGTGATGTCATGGGGTAGAAAATACGTGGAAAGGGGTAGTTTTGGGTATAGGTTTGGCATGCCCAGGGCCGGAAGGGATAGAGGTGGATACCTGAGCCCTATCAGAACGCAAAGTCACATATGTAGTGTGGAATAAACCCCAGATGACGCATCCACAGGGCTTTTTTGTATCTCTTTTTTTTAACCACCGAAAACCACTTTTTTTCATTGTGTATATTTAATGTATATGACATGATGTTTTGATATACGTAGTGAAATGGTTGTTATAGTCAAGCAAATTAACATATTCATCTTACATAGTTACCCTCTTTTTGTGTGTGTGGAAAGAACACCTAAAATCTATTTTTGCAAAAACCCCAAATAAAAGACAGTATTAGTAACTATAGTCCTCATGTTGTATGTTAGACCTCCAGGCTTGCTCATCTTACATGTCTGCAACCTGTATCCTTTTACTATATTTCCCCATTTCCTAACAGTCTTACCACATCCCTGGTAACAACCACTTTATTCTGTCTCTGTGTATTCAACATTGTTTTTCTTTCTTTTTTTTTAGATTTCATATATAAATGAAATAATGCAGTATTTTTCTTTCTGTGTCTGGTTTATTTCACTTAGCATAATATCCTCCATGTTCATTCATGTAGCAAATGGCAGGATCTCCCTTTTTAAGGCTAATATTTCTGTGTATCACAGTTTCTGTATCCATTCATCCATCAACAGACATTTCATTTGTTTCAGTATCTTGACTATTGTGAATAATGCTGCAGTGAACATCAAAGTGTAGATACCTCTCTGAAGTTAAGTGGTGATTTCATTTCCATCAGTCTTTTTTTTAAGAGATAGTGTGTCATAGTGGCACTCTGTATCCCATGCTGGAGTGCAGTAGTGCAATCATAGCTCACTGTAAACCTCAAACGCCTGGGCTCAAGTAATCCTCCCATCTCAGTCTTCAGGGTAGCTGCGACTACAGGCACACGTCACCAAATGCAACTTTTTTTTTTTCTTTTTTTTTGTAGGGATGAGGTCTGAGGTCTCACTATGTTACCCAGGCTGGTCTCAAACTCCTGGCCTCAAGCAATCCTCCTGGCTCAACTTCTCAAAGTGTTGGGATTACAGGCATGAGCCGCTTCGCCCAACCCAGTAGTGGTACAAGGTCTCTGGGGTGTCAGTTTTTCTGCCTGGAAGCCTCTGTGGCCACAGCGTGTTTGCCTGAGTTCTTGTCCTGCATCCAGGAAGGATGAGGTACACAGACAAGTGAAGGGTGAAGAGGGAAGAGTTTTGTGTTATAATAGTTCAGCGGAGTGGGTAGCTTCTCTCTACTGGCAGGTCATCTCAGCAGCTCTCAGCAGAGAGGGTACTGCTCTATGCAACTGGTCCTCTCATCCAGCTATCAGCAGACAGGCTACTCTTCTCTGCAGATTGTGGTCTGGTCCCAGTCTCTCTACCCTCTTCGTCCTTGGCCATCCTCTTCCCTGCTGAGCCCAGGGCTTTTATGGCCTGAAGGTGGGGCCTTCCTGGGGACCCTGCCCTATTCCACCCCGGACTCTGTTCTGTCTGCCTCCCGAGGCCATTCATGTCCCCGGGGCTAGGCTCCAACCCGCTCCGACAACGGAGCCGGGGTCTGGGAATGGAGAGAGGCCAGGCAGTGCGAGCAGACACCCCTGAGCCTGCAGGGACGTGGAGGGGGGGTTCCTTTCTGGGGTGCCCGAGGGTGCAGGCTGCAGAGACGCCCCAGTCCTGCATCTGGGAGGGCGGCCGAAGCTGCTCCGGGGAGCTCCCACCTGGCCAACTCGAAAGCGGCAGGGCTCCCGCTAGTCCCCAGCTCCTGCCTGCTTCCCAGAGTAGGAGGCCCAGATCTGCAGCCGGGAGGGCAGATCGTGCCTGTTCCCGACTCCGCCAAGTGCACAGGGAGGCTTGGGTCCACAGCTGCAGTTTGGGCGGCCCGTAGCCCCACACAGGAGGGCGGGGCTCCTGCTTGTTCCCTAGAGCTGGAGGCCGGGGTCCATAGCTGCCGTTTGGGCGGCTGCAGCCGCACAGGGAGCTCCCTTCCCAACTCAGAAGAGGCAGGGCTGCCACTGGCTCCGTGGAGTGTGCAGCCTCAGCCACGCTTCCCTGCTGCAGCTGACATGAAGGCAGCAGCCTCTGGCATCAGTAGTTCTATTTTTAAATTCCTTTAAGAGCCTTCATTCTGTTTTCCGCAATGGCTATACCGATCTACATTACCAAGAATGTAGAAAGGTTCTCTTTTCTCCGTATCCTCATCAACACTTATCTCTTGTCTTTTTCTTAGCAGTTTTACTAACAGGCATGAGGTGATATCTCATTGTGGTTTCGATTTACATTTCCCTAATAATTAGTGATTTTGAGCACTTTTTCACATAGCTGTTGGCCAGTTAT
Organism: Cacajao melanocephalus; assembly: GCA_963573385.1. Classification (NCBI taxonomy): domain Eukaryota; kingdom Metazoa; phylum Chordata; class Mammalia; order Primates; family Pitheciidae; genus Cacajao; species Cacajao melanocephalus. The sequence goes on from CAUYLG010021803.1 coordinate 66,440, forward strand.
GTCTTTTAGAGAAATGTTTTCATATCTCTTAATAACGGCTTTGTTCTGAAAAGTTTCTTTTGACTATAATCGCCTGATAATTGTTCAGCTCAGTTACACCTGGATGGGAAATGGAATAATGCCACCATTTTACATGAGCAATTTGAAAACTTGAATTAAATCATTTTATTTTCTCAACCTTTGATGGCAGCTGGCCTTGAAAAGGAGTTTCCTGAACGAGGAGCTATGAGACAGGTTTATCTGTAGTTACAAATTCAAAAAATCCTCTTTGCTAAGTTTTTTTTTTCCCCAGTACTTGTCTGTAAATCACAGTGCTGAAAAGTGCTTTTGAAAATTATGTATGTATGTACTGCTCCTCATCCCTGGTGGAAATGCTCATTTGTCCCAGCTTTTCAATTTGAAACCACTTTGGCAAAAGTTCTCATGAGTTCTTGGAGACCATAAAGCAAGTCGTGGACAATTAAAACAAAGGTCTCTCCTCTCGTGTCTCAGATGCACACCTGAAAAGAATCATTCTGGCAGGTTTGACTGATAAATGGGCTGGAAAGGGGATGCATGGCAGCTTGGTTCAGCAGGACGCCTTGGCTGGTGGCAATAACACAGGGCCTGGGGTGACCTGTCTCCGGGAAACGAAAGGTCTTCTCATTTCCAGTCATTAATCACCTCAGGAACAGCTGTTTTAAACCCTCAAGACTAATTGATATGGACATGGCACACTCGGCCGGGTGGCTGGAGGTTAATGCATTTTCCTGTAGCAAGGGGAAGTGTTCAGGATAGTCACAGGCATTCAGTTGTGAGGAGCATGAAATTCCAGGAGGGAGGTGTGTTTGAAGGGCTCGAGTGTATAGGCGAAATGTCAGAAATTGAGTTTTTAAAATACCAAAAGCCTGATGAGAAATCTCAAAATGTAACTGGATGTCTCACAGACTATTTTAGTTGATAGAGAGTTTCAGCTAAGGGAAATTACTGTCACCAAGGTTTGTTACTCGTAAACCATGACATTAGGTCTTTTGTAGGCTTATAAACTATGTAGGTACATTCCGATGTTATTTTAATTCATGGTTGGCACACTTCCTTAGCATTGCAGAATTTTCTCATCATACCATAACTAAACTGGAAGGCTGAAAAATGTGATTGACACTAATTTTTGAAGCCGAGATTCGATTTAAGTACCTTGCTTATGAAATAATATATACTGAAGAGTAAACTGCAAAAGCCCTTTTGTTAAGGATGTAGCAACTTGCAGGCAACCTCAGAAATAAAGACTAGACTTGATTTGATGTTCCCACTTGTTTGGGTAACACTTGCTTTTTTTTTTTTTTTTTTTTTTTTTTGGAGAAAGAATTTCATTCTTTTTGCCCAGGCTGGAGTGCAATGGTGCGATCTTGGCTTACCACAAACTCTGCCTCCTGGGTTCAAGCGATTCTCCTGCCCCAGCTTCCCAAGAAACTTGGATTACAGGTGCGCACCACCACACCTGGCTAATTTTGTATTTTCTTTGCTGGAGATGGGGTTTCCCCATGTTGGCCAGGCTGGTCTCGAACTCCTGACCTCAGGTGATCCACCCACCTCAGCCTCCCAAAGTGCTGGGATTACAGGCATGAGCCACCGCACCTGGCCACCTACTGTTTTCTATAAAAAGAAAGAAGCACATTGTCTCAGTTTCCCTAGATATATCTAGAAGCTCCAGAATAAATTCAGGCAATTTGAGACTCACAAGGATTAACCAGTCTCTATTGGGCAGTTGGCAGGCTTATTTCTGATCAGAAAACAGTCTTGATTGTTTGTTTCTCCATCTTTTATTTTTGCATTAACTTTTCTCTGACCACTCCTTTTGCGTACCTCAGGATTTGGTAATGCCCGCATTAACCTAGCTGGGAAACTCCAGATAAGAACATCATCTGGAATAGGTCTAGTCAGGCTTTGTGTGCACAAATATTTTCTAGAATTACTCTCAACACTTAAAAACTCATTTTTCATTTTCTCTAACAACCTCAGTTTTGAAACCTGTAAGAAGTAAACAAACTTCTTGTGATACACCATTTCATTGTTGTCTACTCGGCTTGTAAATATTTTCCTATACATATAATCAATGTTGACATAAAATAGCAGCCACTTCATATGTGGAATCTTCTTTTTTTCCCTTTTCTCTTTCCCACTTTATATTGAACTTAACTCTGCTTTGCCAGTACCTAAAAATGATGCCGTTATTCTGCCACATTTTTAACCTCAGGTGCAAGGGATTAATTATACTGCCAGAGGATTTTCTCTGAAGGCAGAGTCTGAATATGAATTTATTGATTCAAATGTATGACTATGACCTAATAATGAACTGCTTCGAGGATTGAACAATTGTGTCAAGAAACTGTCTCCATTAGAGGAATTTTATTTTCTCTCGATAAAACTCCTGGGAAAAAAATTGTAAGACAATATTATTTTAGAGATAGGTTCAATGAAGGTGGGTGAACACGATGACAATAACCAGTCAGTTTATACACTTTACCAAAGGAATCAACTTATATATAATTTTAGAGTCACTAGTGGAGCTTACTGGATGTCATCTCGTGATACTGACCACTACTTAGCAAAACAAGCAAACAAGACACAAAAACAAAAAAGCTTTGAAAGTTTGTTTCATATTTTCCTTGAAAAAAAGTTTCAGGTTTTCTTTTTACTGAGACATTTTCCCCCAAGAAATGAAAAATGACTTTATAACTTTGATCTTGCAAGCTGAGTCACAGCAGGCCTGAATATGAAGCAGCTGAAAACACGTGTGTGCATTCCTACCCCATGCAGCATTCTTTATTCTGCAGATCCCTGTCACTAAGGAATTCAGTTAAATACAAAGACCCTCAGGTAGAAACAGGCCGCTACGAGCCGCCCCCAAGTCTGTGAGTAAGCTGGAGACAGCCCTGCTGGAAAGGCCATTAGTAAATGCCTAGCACTCCAGGCTAGGAAATGGTTTCTCCACCAGAAGCAGGTTAAAAATAATTAAATAAAAAACAGGGGTGGGAGAGGGGAAACTTGCATTAAGACTCTGCTGTCCCATTGAAATTAGCAAGCATGCTTAGGCTTTATTCACTGTGATGACGGGATCAGCAGCGTCGTTCCTTTGTCCTGTGGCATCCTTTTTTGTACCATGAATACTTGCAGTCTTATAATTGTGATATTATAATAAGGTGAGTCATAGATGGTATCTGTGACTCATTTTGGTTTCATTAACTTTGACAAGTAGAACATTAAAATTGGAGGCTTTATAGCAAAATATCAAATGTGAGATCAGAAAAATGAAGGTTGATTTCAAGAGTTCCAACCCACAACCTATTATTGTGACTGCACTTTGCATTTCTATAATACACGATAATCAAGGACTGCTGAATAATTTTATAAATATTACTAACATTACTAAGGCTTATAGACAACTATAAATTTACACAAGCAGCTGGGTAATCTGTTTAGAGCTCTGGTGTTTTCCTTTTTTACATTTGTTGCTTGCTGCCTAGCTCTAGGGTGTGGGTGGTGAGGCTTGCGTTATAGTCTTGTGCAGTTTTGTTATGACATAGGAAAGAGAGCAGATTTTGGCCTTAAATCATGTAAATGGCAAAGTGGCAACGAGAGGCCTGAAACTATGACTCATAGTTCATTCAGTGAACGTCCAAAACATTTCATCAGGTAAACCAGGAAAACGACTTTCATTGGAAAGTCAAATAGAACACCAAGTCGGTTTCACATCATTTTTATGTATCGTATTTTATGGTATTTGTCATAGTGCTTATTTGCTTTCAAATACCATAAACCTTGTTAATTATAGACAATAAACAGTTTTGAGGATTTTTTTGCTTATACAACTGGTTACTATGTGATGAGAGGTAAATGACAGGCTTCCAGGGAGGTTGTGTGCGTTTACCCATTGGTGAAATTGGCAGTCACCAGCTACCCTTGTTGGTTCTAAAATGAGGGTCTGAACTTTGCTTTTGTGCTCTGGCAGTGGGTAATATGCTGATACCACAGCTCAGATGCCGTAGAGAACAATTCTTGCTTTCCTCTCTCTGGAGAATGATAGGAATTAAAAAACATTTTTTTTTTTTCAGTTTGAATTGGCATAGAAAAGTTTTGTATTTGTAACATGTTACCTTCCTTATGCATTCCCTTCTATGGCTATTTGAAGCATCTTTGTCACCAAAGATTTCCAGGTGTCTAATAGATCTTTATATTCAGTAACAAATTATTTCTGTCCATGAGCCTTTTGGGACGTATAATTTAGTGTTCTTTGCCGTAATGAAAGCAAACTAAATATGGCTTGAGAAGGACTCTGTATTTCTATATTTGAGTGCTTGTGATAAACTGTAACCTAGCTTAATAGGCAGACAAAATTGAAAGCCTAACTTAATAGTATGCACTTGTAACAATAGCTAAGTGTTGGCCAATCCCAGCTGCCAGACTTCAACCTTTCATACACTGCTGAATGTTCAAACTATGTTCAAATAGGGAATACACCCACCTGTAACCAATCTGGCCATTCTGTACCTCACTTCCAATTTCTGTATGTCATTTCCCTCTTTTTTTTTTTCTATAAATCTTCTACCACGTGGCTGCACTGGAGTCTGTGAATATGCTATAATTCTGGGGGCTGCCCAATTTGCGAATTATTCATTGCTCAATTAAACTTTTTTACATTTAATTCGGCTGAAGTTTTTCTTTTATCACATACCCCAGAGCTCTGCAGAACAGAGGAAGTTTTCTGTCTGCTGCCAACTAGGGCAAGGAACTCAGAACCTCTGGGAAATTCCTCATCAACGAATTAAGGAGATTGAATTAAATGGTTCATGTGTAAGGCTTTCTGATTCTATGACATTACCACAGGTTCCAAACATAATGCAGCCAGATGAGAACTCATTTAATGTTATCGGGATAATGGAGCAGGAAGGAGACCATTCATTAATTATGCCCAGAAAAATTTATCTCCTTGGAGGCTGCTGTGGCTATTCCAGTTAAAGAAATTCTAATGGATTAAGGATGAGAATTTTCAAGGTGTCATGAACTGCTTAAAGGAATTTCCAGAGATTGAGTGATGAGAATTTTCAAGGTGTCATGGATAACTGCTTAAAGGAATTTCCAGAGATTAAGTGATAAATCTCTCTCTTTCTATTTTCTGCTTTCATCCCTCCTCTTTTCTCACTTTCAACCTCTCCTTGTTAATTGACATTATTTGGGTCCTAAGCATGTTTTAGTGTATGTTATGTACATACATGGAGTTAACACAAGTATTCATTTAATTATTGTTGTACCTGTTAAGTATTTATTTAATTCACAAATATTTACCGAGCATCTTCTCTTTGCTGGGTACTCTGTTAGGTGGTAGGATTACAGTAATGCAAAGACAAATTTGGCCCTTGTACAAATGAGGCTTACAGTTTAGTGGGAATAAAATACTGTATTTGTTGTTTTGAGATGAATCTGAAATGACTGTTTTATAACTAAATTAAGTTACTCTTTGCTTATTTGTAGGCTTTCATTTATTTTTCCTTTTACAGATTGTTAAGAATACATATGAAAAAATGGTTCCAGTTCTTCCCTGTTGTACATTTTTGGGTATCCAGAATATGAAATAGAATACTCAACCCTTTACAGTATGTTCTTGTTTGCATTTGTGATTTCAAACAATAAAAGTGCTCTCAATATACTGCTGTATACTTTAGGGTAGAATCAAAAGAACTATTTGCGAGATAGAAGCTTTCTGAGAATCACAGGACTCATGAGAAACCCTAGCATATTCACTTGTGTTGCAAAGTTCCTATACAAAATATATTGTATCTAGTTCCTGACCATAGTCTTTTAAAGAAACATAATGGTAGAGTTTTGTATACCAACTTCGAATCTATTTTTGTTGTTCCTGCTTTTATGGCCCTTAACTAAAGTTGTTTGTTTCAATTACAGACCTCGCTTGTGGTTTCCTAGATTGATTTTTCACTTTCTGGCAAGGGCTTGCAAAGCAGACCTATGAGAGCCCTGCTAAAAACACTTGAATAAGAGGTGGTCAGAGGAACAGGGAAAATGCTGTTTCTGCTTCATCACTTCCAGTGCTCAGAGTCCTTTCTCTTCACTTCCTCTGGACCCCCGACAGGCCTTCTAGCTTTGGCAATGACCAATATAGCTGTAGCCTTAGAAAAAAGCAAATTGGTGAACTTTGGTCTTTGGTGTTAGTTGGGAATCAAGAGAATTCAGTAAATTTTTAACCTCTATGTCAAAGCCATTTGTTCCTTTTTTCTTTTTTTCTTTATTGTTTTTAATATTACTTGTGATTTCATAATATGCCTCCGATTTCATAGGCTACATTTCAAATCTAAATGTATACCTTTATATTTTTCTTAATATAAAGCTCTGGGTCTTAAATAAATATTAGCTTTTATACTTAGAAATAAGAAAAAAAGGAATTTTGAAGTTTAAGGTTTCTATTGGAATGGAGCAGATTTGCTAGGCAAAACCGCACACGCACACACACACACGCGCACACATGTGCATGAAATAGGAAAATAGTATAGTCTCTTTGGCTCCTCTTTGCCTCCTTGTTGCTCCATGCTTTTCCCTTTTCTTTTTTTTCATTCCTCCTTATGGCCCATCTAAGCACATTTTGTTAAGTCGTTTGTCTTCTAGATGTCTGTTGTCACAGTGAAATGGATGCAATTATCCAAATGTTAACAAATGGAGAAATTAAAGTACTTATATAATATTCTGAAGCTTTGTAGCAAGAGAGAAGACTATATACCTGCCTAAGATGAGAAACCACCATGTCTTTCTACAGCTTCCAGATCCTTTTTTTTTTTTTAACAGGGAGAAAGAACTTCCCTGCTCCTCACCAATGGCAAAGCATCTAAAATCACTTGAGTATTCACTAATCCCTTTGGCCACTGACATATTCCCTGTCGTTCTCCTAGAATTAAATTTCTGGTTCTCCACTGTTGCGCCATTGGTTCTCCTCTTAGTTACACTTTTTGGAGGGCAGATTGCTTTAACATGCTTCGCTATAATGTACTCTAAACATGCTTAACAGGAAGTGTGAAATCAGGTTTTAAGGATTTTTCTCTTGTTTGATGCTCATATCCATTCAAATTGGTAGCAAATATTCTCCTACAGGTCCTTGTAGAATTTTAAAATTTTCATGGGAAATACTAACAGATATTATAAATACTTTTTCTGAATAAGCCTTATTGAGGGCAGAAAAAAGGATAAGGGATCAAGAGTAAAGGTCATTTCCAGATTCTCTAATTTGCATGGTGAAACTCAAGGAGGTCTTTTCTCTTTACTTGCTTTCTTTTTATTCACTATAAAATATTTCTAACTGCCATAGATGCAAAACACCTACAAATACATGAAACTTTTGCAATATTCTGTTTTTTTCTTAGCATGAAAGTTTTCCAACTTTGGCTTACATAAAAATACATCTTCTTTTTCTGTAATGATGCTTCCCCAAAATATAAAGAAGATACCTACAGTGGGTATTTGTCTTTTTTGTTTTTTCATGGGTGCTTTACATATGATTTCTCTTCCCTTGTTTGGGAAGTTTCCCAGTTGATGAATCTTAGCAGGATTCAGAGCTTGCCTCTCATCACTGAATCTAGGAAGTTCCACTATTCGGTGTCCCAGCCGCCTTTGCTGCAGGAAGGACATGTGCTAGACCCAGTCTATTAGGCATACCCACTCTGTACTAACGGACAGACCACAGAGAATGGGTGAGAATCTACTCAATGTGTGCAGTGATGGTAGAAATATCAGTTTACTGAAGTGGCAGTGGTGGCAGTTCCAGCAGTCACATCCTGTCTCTGGTCCTGATGTTGGTGTAGTTAGCTCAGCTGGCTAGCTGAGTGGTTTAGTGGAAGGAGCAGCCTTAAATTCTATGGCATGATTTTGGTTGTGACTGGATAGCCTACTGTTGTTCCTGATTGTTTTCCAGTGCCTCCCCTAGCCTTCTCAGTGATTATGTGGGAATATCCACCATCGTTTCAATTAATTTAATTTCTGCTTACAGCAGCCAGTCTTAGTTTGGTTATTTATGTTATTTGCGAGTAAAAACCCAGATTGACAGGGAGTTTGACACCAGGAATGGTTGCAGGAAATAGAACCACAGAAACATGAGAGGAAGCTGGGATTGGTTGTCTGGGTTAGCTGGAGCTGAAGGTAGTGAAAAATCTAGCTGCATAAGGGATGAGACTGGCACACCATAACATTTGGTGGAAAATCAGCAAATAAATCATCTGTGAACTTATGGAAGGAGTTGCTAATTGAAAGAAAGCCTTTTGGGAACCAAGTAGGGACTTCCATGCAATAATTGCGTAGGAATGAGGACTTAAAAAACTCGGCTAGTATGATGGTTGCATGTAACAGTGGCAGACACTTTAAAGAAAGGGAAAAAAGCTCAAATTTCTAAATTTTCTTACCTAAGCATGAATTTAAAAATAGGGACTTTCTATGAGTACACTAAAAGAATCGCTTTTGTAATTTAAAGTTAAAAAGTCAAAAGCCAGATGCAGTAATGCAAGTTGCCAAATAAGGATGTCATTTGAATTCACAGCTAGGTCCCTTATTTTGGTATTTGGTTTGGGTATTTAGAAAAAGAGTGGGACTCCAAGAACTAGAACAGGGGATATGGTAGGATTTAGTGAATTCAGGGCACCCTGAATCCCTAGAGTCCATCAAGCCATCCTTGCCAGCTGGAGCAGCCCTGTGCCCCTCTCTGATGAGGCTATTCATGTTTTGATGGAATTTTCTGCCATCTGAAGGAGTTGCATTACAAAGGTAGATCATTTCTTCTGCCCTACTCCCAGATGTATAACTAAACTTAGATCCCAGAATACCTCCAAACACCAATGAAAAAGTCAAAGGTAGGAGATGATAGCTTATGGTGCTAAAAAGTTGCAAGACTTTTCCCAATCGATCCTGAAAAATATTCTGGGGGAATATGTATGATAGTGGATTTTGAAAGTTATAGGTCAAATAGAAAAAAATGCCACTTTAGATGGGTCAAATTTATTACTATAAGAGCACGTAAGCAGAGGTTCTGAATTCAGTGTACTAGCATAAATAGATGGCATTGATCTATTTATATTTTCTTGACTGGTTGACCAAAACTTGGACTGTGGCACCAATGAACTGCTAGAAATTCTGTCATGTAGTACTATAAGAGCAAGAAATCTAAGAACTTAGGGAGATAAGATTATTGGAAGGGATGTATCACGGCTATGGAGATCTGTATTCTGACTGTATTCCTTGAGAAGGTTCTGATGAGATGCTCTTCAGCAAGAGCCTAACAGACACAGTGAGGAGGGACCACCTGGCCTCGTTGGAAAAAAACTGGCTGTTCTCTGTAGACCACCGATGTTTGTGAAGTATGGCATCATTGAAATGAGAATTCCTAATCTTACTAGAGATATTAGGAACCTGGGGTAACAGAGCTTAAGCAGCAGCACCTTACCATCAGAAGGCAAGGTGGATAAGCAGCATCGCTTCCATAATAGGCAGCAGGATGGGTATTTAATCAGAACGACCCGGCATCTTTGGGAATGGCTATTGATAATGGGATTACTGTGACTGAAATAGATAGGCGCTTGGAGATGCTACTTGATTTTTACAACCAAAAAACTGGGTCTTCTGGCAAACAGAGGCTTGATTTTAGCTATTACAACAGAAAATCATAGCCCCTCATCTGATGTCCCAGACAGGTGAGTTCATAAGCCCAATATCTGTTATATGGAAGCAAGGTCAAGAACTTGCTAGATAGGGTCCTTTGACAGAGACCTGATGAGTGTGCTTACTAGAATAACTGGGGAAAAGGAAATATTGAGACCTTACAGAGATTACTAGGCATGTGCCCTGTTCAGGATATAGTCTCTACTCTAGCAGCTCAACACATGCCTTGGTCTTGGGTATGCATTTATTTATCTGACAAAGGTTTTTTTTTTTTTTTTTTTTTTTTTGAGACAGAGTCTCGCTCTGTTGCCAGGCTGGAGTGCAGTGGTGCAGTGGTGCGATCTCGGTTCACTGCAACCTCCAACTTCCTGGTTCAAGTGATTCTCCTGCCTCAGCCTCCTGAGTAGCTGGGATTACAGGCATGTGCCACCACACCCAGCTAATTTTTGTATTTTTAATAGAGACGGGGTTTCACCATGTTGGTCAGGATGGTCTCCATCTCCTGAACTCGTGATCCGCCCGCCTCGGCTTCCCAAAGTGCTGGGATTACAGGCATGAGCCACTGTGCCTGGCTCAAATGCTTTTTTACTAAAGTCACATAAGCAGAGAATAAACAGTTTGCTTGTACCTCATAGGGGCAGCAGAATAACTCTACTGCCTTGCTTTTAGCCTTGTATCTTCTTTTTGGCTGTGTGTTACCATTTTCTCTGCAAGGTTGTTGACTGTCACACAGGGCACCATATTAGTCTGATATACTGTGACATCGTGCTCATAGGATCCTGGGAGTGAGATATAGTAGGTACCACTGATGTCTTGGTGTAAGATGCGTATGTATTAGTTGGAAGGAGACATGGCATCCGCATGACAGTGAAGCTTCATTCTCTGTGCCTCATTATTTTCGCAGTAATGATCACTTTGTTTTAGATACTTTATTTTGTTCAGAGAAGTAGCTCTGAACAGGTCACATGCTAGTGTGGTGATGATAATGAAGAAAGGGAAAAATGGTTTGAGAAAGTTACGACTCTTGGCCAAAAAGTGAAATTGCTGGATAAATCAAAGTACAAAGTTACATTGGCAAGTAGGGCTGATTTATGAAATGTATTATATGCTCTATCCAGGTGTTGCCAGCTGAAGAGTGTTGTTCAGCCGTGTTATACACTGCTGAGAGGTCTGGTAAGATGGAGACTGAGAATTAACCACTGCTGCAGAAACGTGCAGGGCATTGGTGTCATAGACAAAGGCAGTTTTAACCGAATGTTGAACTAAACCTTGTTTGTGTTGAGTTTAAGAGACAACAGAAGGAGAAGGATTTGGTAATAGTAAGACCAACTATTTTAAGAAATTTTAATGTAAAGAAAGAGAAATGCAGTGGTGGGTAGAGAAAAGAATGGGATCAAAAGAGGGCTTTTCCTTAATATAGGAGAATAGCAGCTTTTTGTATACTCATAGGAAAAATCCAGTAGGGAGGGGGAAAGTGGCGATGCAAAAGAGAGTGGGGAAATTGCCAAAGCAGTGACGTCGAGTAGGCAAGATGAGGTGGTCTCTAGTGTACAGGTAGAGGGGCCGGTCATCAGGAGGAGCACAGGGAGTCTGTGTAGTGACATGAGGGACGCTGGGGCACTTGGTACAGCTGCTAGTAGATGGGTGGTGGAGCTTGTGGAAGAACTGAGAGCCTATATGTAAGTTTCTGTATTTGCAAATTTGGAGATTGTGAGAATCTTTAGCTCTTTTAGGAATGTCGTTGGTTTACTCTGCTGTTAGAGTTTTTTTCGCCTACTGTCCAGTATGTATGGCAGCAAAGTCTGGTGTTTCAGTTTACACTAAGATGATATAATCAGCATCTATTATAACATTTTAATATGTAGCACTTAAATATGAAATGTAGGTTGAAATACATCAGAATAATAGTATGTCACGGCTTCAGTTTTGAAACAGAATGTTTAAATCCCTAATGAATCTTCAAATTTATCTATTTATTCAATTAACTGCATCTAAAGATTTTCATCTCTACTGGCTTCACAGCCCCTATTGCTAGTTTTAATATAGTAAGTTAGTTTTAATATAGTAATTATACTATGCATTAATAGGTTTATGGTAATTTATAAATGCAAAATTGATTTTAATAGGTTAGTCATGAAGAAGTCATGTGGCTTAATTGACTGGTGAATTCGGTTAAGTAATGCATTTCATGAATTAAAAAAACTAGGTTGATTAAATTAATTAATTGTTTGGACATTTTAGAAGTATAGCCTATGTGGGGAAGATTTTGGACATTAAAAATGATAATTATAGGAGGGAAATTTGTATCTAGCAAAGGGAAGCACAACTCTGAATCCTCATCGCTGTGTTTTTATTTTTATGCTCCTTGTATTTCGGCCTGTCACCCTTCAATTAATTCTTATTACCCGATTTGGAAGAAATTGTGTTTTTACCCTACCTACTTGAAATTAAAACATTAATTTGAAATTAGATTGAAAGGAAATAAAGGCTGTTTATTATTTTGTCTGACTTCCAAAGACAGTTATTTTCTGTATTAGAAAATCAGAAGTTGCCAGATGTGGTGGCTCACACCTGTATTGCCAGCACTTTGGGAGGCTGAGGTGGGAGGATTGCATGAGCTTAGGAGTTCAAGACCAACTTGGGCAACATGGCAAACCCCATCTTTACAAAAAGAAAAAAATTAGCTGGGCATGGTGGTGTGTATCTATAGTCCCAGCTACTAGGGAAGCTAAGGTGGGAGAATAGCTTGAGCCCAGGAGGCAGGGACTGCAGTGAGCCAAGATTGAGCTGCTGCACTCCAGCCTGGGTGACAGAGCCAGACCCTGTCTCAACAACAACAAAGAAAATCAGAAGGTATGAAGGGATTTGAAGATTTAAAGAAAAATTTCTGCCAATTGTTTTAGAGTATTTAATTAGGTGATAGTTCTAACAACCACCACATTGAACATCTATTGTACTTGTCAATCTTTATATAATTCATAATTCCATTCTAAATAAGTGACTCAGCACCACCATCTAGTGCAGAGGCCAGAGCTTGTGCTAACTCATTGGAAATCAAAAGAGAAAATAGTAACATGACATGATTAGAAACTATTCACATGAAAGCTGGGGCTCTCTTTTGGTTTGCTGATTTGAAATATTTATTTACTAATAAAGTAAATAAGGGGAGCTTTCCCTGTAAATACTTAGGAATAGAAATGGTTTTCTGCCATGTTTGCGAGGCTTTCTATTAATATATATGTACTTGAGTAGGTTTCTATAATTAAACCTAACCACAATCAAAGACTGTGATTATTATTCAGTTCTGTTTTCACAGCAGACCAAATTAAACCTCTATGTCAGACTTGCAGTGAATATCACAGTAATAGGCCCAGAATGCAGGCTTTTTATTGCACTTGGAAATTTTTGCAAATCTGAAGCATTTTTTTTCCATGGTGAATGAACGTGAAGTCTGGGAAGAGGTGTCTTCCTTACTTCACCTCTGCCCGTAGGTGGGGTGAGTCATTGCCTGTACAGGGTGATACGGAGAATACTTTCAGCACCCTTCCTTTCAACCAGTTTGTCTGTCTGCCCGTGTTGCAATCTGACGTTTCTCACATTGGGGAGCTCTTCAGGAGTTAACGCATTGTGATCTCCTGTGCCCAAATCATAAGCAAATGTTCATTAATTGATTAATCCATTGTCTTCCAAAGTTTGTGGGGAGTGCAGGCTCTGGAGGGAACAAGACACAGGGAGAGAAAAGGAGTTGGGCCTAGGATGGGCCATGTCTCAGGACCACTGGTCAGTAAGAGCACTGAGTTTTTAGGGGTGTGATGTCACTGCAGAGGGTGGAGGAGCACCCAAATAAGGCATCATGTGGTCAACAAAGCTTTGCCATATGTGCGTCTTGTACCAAGGCTCTGTGCTAGGTATGGAAACACAGAGATGAGAAGGACAAAGTCCCAGACCGAGGAACTTACATCCAGCAGGGAAAGTAGATGCAGAGGGTGCTGGGAGGGTACAGCCTGATGCCCCAGGTTTAGGACACACTGAGGGCAGCTGCCACCCACTGGTGAGGGCTTCTTGTTTACACATTTGCCTCAGATTTATGAGTCGAAAGGGGCTCTCCTTACTAGGCTGCTTTGTGATATCACATTTGCAGACGCCAGATAGAGTGTGGAGGGGGCATGTTATGGTACCATCTGCTGCCAGGTGCTCTCCCTCGAAAATGGAGTTTAACCAACTCTCCTAAGCGTTCGTCTGAAGACAAGTAGTATGAAAAGGCCCTAACTTTATAGTCTGGCTTCATATTTTTATTAGTTCTGGGCCCTGGACCATTCAATTTCTCTGACCCTTAGTTTCCTTATTTGTTCAATGTGGAGAATGATTTTCTGGTTTTCCCCATTAGGTAGTTGGGAGAGGTAAATGGAATAAATAATGTTTGTCAAAACTCCTGGTACATGGTCCAGGGCTATCAATCCTGTTCACTCCATGTCGCACCCCCAGTGCAACTAACCAATGACCTGAGCTGGTCTGGACACCTGCCTGATGTGGGACCTGTTGACAGGAGGGAGGTGGAAAGATTCATCCCTCTCTTGAAGCCTCCTGCTCTGTGTGAAAGGGGAACTATTTACGTGCACCATTTAAGAGAGAATGTGCATCAGGCTATTTAGATTCTTCTGAATTTGGATCCAATTCACTACACAGCTTTTTCGGTTTGCTCTCTAGATAATTTAACTTTCATAATTTGGATCGTAGCACTACTTGGAACTTCTTATTCACAATATATTATTCTTATTCTCAGCAGTAGCATGATTTCACGTTCAGATTGGCAAATGTAAAAGGACAGTTCACTGAGCAGATATTAAAATGGAGCTTCATGTTTATGTAATGACGTGGGGCTTTGTGTGCTCTACAGAATGTACAGGGTAATTAGATATTTCAGATACGTGTCTAGACAGGGCAGAGCTTCAGGAGCACTTGCTCAACCCTGGGAAATGCTACAGGTCACCCATTTGTGACCAGAAAAAGCTCTCTGTGATTAACAAGTTAAATGTGGAATTAACTGTATGGCACGAGATTTATACCTGAGAGGAAAAGCAGATCCAATGAAATTTGGCAGGACTGACCATTTGTAGAACTAGACTAGGCCTGACTCTGCCCAGTGCGGCCTGATTTGAGGGTGCTCAAAGTGGTATCTTTCAAATGTCTTTCTACCATCCAGCTAGGGGGCTTAGATTCCATTCTCAAAATCACCTCACGTCATTCTGATTCAGTGAGGCTCCTATAAAATGTGAGTTTGTTCCTTGAGAGAGTTGTACATTGACCTAGATTGCTTAGACTCAGGGACAGTAGCGAGGAAACACACCTCAGGATTTGATGTGAGGGCAATTGGAAACCAGTGAACATTTGAAATAGAGTTTGCTTCCTAAGGAGGGTGTGCACAGGTGGAGAGGGCTGAGGAGCAGCCTTCGGAACAGGAGAAAAGCTGAGTAATGGGGCACGTGCCCGTGTGCATGGAGCACGGATGAACCTGGCTTAGCTTCAGCCCTGCGCTTTACAAGACTCACCTGGTGCCCTGACAGGGATTATTGTAAGCAAATGTAAAAGTATCTGGAAATCAGCCCCTTTCTGGTTACTTTGTGGTTACTACGTAAAGTACTTTCCGATGCTGAAGACTTAATAGTGTCAGACTTGAAGGATAAACCTTCCGAGGGTGATGATAGAGGATCACATGCCACCCTTTCCCTCTTGTGTGCTTTTTCCCAGCATCTCCTGGCGTCTGTGGCACCCCTTCCCCAGCCCCATGAATCTACAAGAGTACTCATGACAGCTTGCTCATTGTGAATTGTTAGTTGTGAGATTGTCCATGAAGCTCCATTCCTGGTATCTGAGAGAGATCTTCAAAAGTAGGGGCCAGTTGAACTTGGAAAGTACAGGCTTCAGTGTGCAGCGTCTGAGAGAGGCCATCTGGCTGCTGCTGCTGCCAGATTCCAGATGGAAGCTGAGATTTGCTACTGATGTTCCAGCATTGATCGAACTCCTACCTCATCTGCATCAGGCATGGTCCTTGCAGCTTCACGCCTGTATTTCTTGTTAGTATTCCTTACAACTAGTTCTTTGGAGTCAGCTAGTTGTTAGTATTTCTACTCTATTGACTAGAAATCAGAGACTTTGAAAGGTTAAGTAATTTGCCCAATACCGAACAGCTGGGGAGTGAGAGAGCTGGAATTTGAGCTTAGAAATGTCAGCCTCCTCCTGCTACTTGATGCTGTTGGTAAGGATGTTTCCTCTCCCTCCGGGGCTTTCTATTGCTTTCAGAGAGATAGTGTGCAAGTTTAAGGAACACTTAGCTTGAGAGGCTTTCCAAAATGGAGTATAAAATGCCACAGGGAAATACCCTAAAGATAGGGTGCTGGAGACATGTCTGATATCTGAAGGAATGTCACATGTGTGCATGGCTCACCTCACATCTCATTTTGATTCCTCATTGGCTTTTAGGGTCTTCTCCTGCTTCACTCCTTTCAGCCCCCTGGCCTGGACTTACACTCCGCCCACCCAGAATGAAAGCAGGACTCCTTTGTCTTTGCAGTGTACATGCCTTGGCACTGAACAACGTGCTGTGACCTCTTTTATACCTCATGCTTGTCTTTCTTTATCTCGACACTCCAATCTAAGCCATGACCTTGGCTTTCTCCCCTGGCTCCAATGCATATTCTCCCTCTAGCAGTGCTGCCTCTGGCTACCCTGGGCAAATCCTAGGCCTCCAAAGGATTTTCTCCTTTGACTCTGCCTGCTTGGACAGTACTCCGCTGCTCTGATCCCAGCTATGCCAGTGGAAAACAGCTATTAAGCCAGGAGCCATGAGCCTCAAGGATCCTGAAGCATCACTTTGCTTCCTGTCTCCTATGGCCTTGACAGTCCTGGCCGTAACCCTGCAGTACCTGCACCCATCCAGCACCCCCATGTGAGCCTTGTTGACGGTCTGCAGAGGCTGGATGGAGCTGCTGACCCTGTGCTTCCAAGTCCACTCTCGTTCGAGTTGCCCCCTTCAAAACCCGGCCCAGTCCTGACTTGGAAGCTGTTGGTTATTGTGAGTGTCTTGGTGTGGAGCAGCAGGGCCTGAGGCAAAAGTGTATATGCTGCCACTTCATTAGTGAAAGCATCACCAGAGAAGCAGAAGTGGGGAGCAAGAGAAGTGAAGCAAAGAAAGGAAGAGTAAATAGAAGAGCTGTATCATTGACCTGACTCCTGCTTGCTAGCACGTATAGCTGATTGTGTGATCTTGTGGGACGTATTCAGAGAGATGCCATGTGGGTGATTGCTTTTCAGGGATTCCTTCTGGGGAGAAATTAACTCCTTCACTGCCTTCCCTCTCCCCTTGGTCAAAGTCTGCCCCAAGGGGCATTAATTCTCCTGCATTTCTGGTTTGTACAAGCCTAGAAGTGGCCAGCAGATCATCCCACGCCTTATTAGCAACTCACACCTCATCAGCAATGGAGAAGAAATCCTGGGAAGGAGCCAAGAAGGGCATGATGTGCCCACGGATTACTTGAGGGGCCATGGCAGTGGCATCAGAAGTGACATCCAGGTCTACACCTGTGAGAGCAGCACGGGCCGTGTTAGCTCTGCTCAGCTCGGCATCAGGCAAGTGCACAGATGTGGGTGATGGATGAACTCAATCCAGTCTTGTTGGAGCAGTTTAATGACAGTGGGCCCTTTGACTTGTTTATGCTGCTGGGGAACTTCTTGGCAATGTAAGGAAATATTCAGTTTTCTTTTCCAGTTCCCAGGGTAGAGCATCTTTTTGAGAGGTCTCTCTTATATGGGTGGGCCCTAGCTGCGTGCTCTCTCTGATTGGGGTGAGGGGTCAGGGTCCAGATAGCACTACACTAGTGAGATGCTTCTCACAGTAAGAGGCAGAGGAGCTGCTGGTTATCGTGCCACTGATCGTGTACCAAGGGCCTATGTGTCTGGAAAGCAGAAGTACTGGTAGTCAGAACCTGGGGCCTTGTCTGACTGTATTCATCCATTTTCACACTGCTGTGAAGACACTACCTGAGACTGGGTGATTTCTAAACAAAAGAAGTTTAAATTGGCTCACAGTTCCTAATGGCTGGTGGGGAGGCCTTAGGAAACTTAGGATCATGGTGGAAGGCAGAGGGGAAGCAAGGCACATCTTACCTGGCAGCAGGTGAGAGAGAGAGCACATGAGGGAAGCTGGCACTTTTAAAACCATCAGATCTTGTGAGAACTTTCTCACTATCACAGGTGTGTGAGGATTACAGTTCAAGATAAGATTTGGGTGGGGACACAAAGTGAAACCATATCACTGGCCTATGGGCGGGCCGTGGGAGGCCAGGTACTACTTTCCAGGCCATACCATCTCCACCTAGTTTCAGCACCAGTACAAGGTGGAGGGCGTTGGATACACTCCCCTGACCTGGCCTTGAATGAGCCCCTGTTTGGGAAGATCCTTTATAGACCATAGCACCTCCACCTTCAGGCCAGCCCAGCACAGAAGACACATGCTGAAGATCCCAGACACAGTTCTGAGGATACCTTCTCTTCAGTTGTGAAGTTTAGATGATCAAGTAAAGTATTTAAAGTTCTAGAGACCCTGGTGGGCATACATAAGTTCCTTAGCTTTCATTTATACCAAATTTATCCAATGTGACTCATCTATCAGCTGACTTCCTACTAGAGGGTGAGGCTTAATCTGGATCCCTTGGAGGTTAAGGTATTTCAATAGCTAATGGCCTTCTTGACTTCTGACCCCATTGCAACCTTCCTTGACCCAACTTATCTCTACACAGTAAAAATAGGCATCATCAAACTGAGAGTACAGAAGGCCTTCACCCACGCAAATGATATTCATAAGTAATAATGGCCAATAAACCATCTTGCCAAACAGAGGGAGTTAGCTGCTCTAAAGTGACAGACTGGATCTACTTCCCTGGGGAAGGGGGTGGAGGAGGTTCCAGTTCCCTGTGACCTTGAGAACTACTCAGTTTGGGCTCCCTTTTTAGGCTCTTTATGCAAATCTGTGCACCTCATCTCCTGGCCAGGCTTTTTTAGCTGGGAGTTCGGCGCAGGGGTGGCAGCCCCCTCCAGCTGTAAAGCTGGGCTCCAGCCTTGTTTCAGGAAAGGAAGTGATAGACATGTGATAACAGGGCCATTCCGGCGACTTGCTCAGAACAAAGGGCATCTGATCCAAGTGGACTTGCTGTCTCTACTGCTAGAAAATAGCTACTGTTGGCAATCCTCAAATGGTAATTGTCCCACAAAATGAAAATGTAAGAGTCCCTTTTCACCAGTCACCCTGTTAGAAAGCACAGTCTGGCTCTCCTGCCGACCACCTCCACACTC
Source organism: Cacajao melanocephalus (assembly GCA_963573385.1). NCBI lineage: Eukaryota > Metazoa > Chordata > Mammalia > Primates > Pitheciidae > Cacajao > Cacajao melanocephalus. The sequence goes on from CAUYLG010021803.1 coordinate 85,472, forward strand.
GTCTGCTTCCGTCCCCAGCAAGCCAAGTTTTTAGTTCTTTTTCAATGGTAGGACTTGAGAATCCTACCTCCTGCTTCCAGCTCCCTCGATCCATGCCCATCCCTCCCTTACACACTGGGGTCCTGCTGGCAGCCCGCCTGTCTCATTCTGGTACATAGAAACAGAAAGCCTGGATTCTTGAAGCCATGGCGCTGGCCTGGGCACCTGGGCCACAGGACACGAGCCATCACACAATGCCCAGGGCCACAGCAGCCTGTCACCAGGCAAACGCATGAGGCAAGCCCTGCCTCACCCAGCCGTTTGGGGGAGATAGGTAGCCTGGGCATGGGTGTGTCTGATTCTGCACGGTGACTTTGACACGCCAGGCCCCACATAAAAAGGGCTTCCCATACCACCACAACGTTCACGACCTCACTTCAGAGCCGCTTGCCTTGACCTACTTCACACTCAGTATTATTCTATCCACTGAGCCTCCTGGCTGCTGACCTGGGGACTGACTCACTTTCCTGTTTACAGACTTGCCTCAACCCTCACTCTTGATGGTGGTTTACATAGTTTCTCTGGCAATGATCTTTGCTTCCTTTTTGACTACAGTTCAGACTCTCTTCTGGCCAGACAGCCTCTGACTATTCTGCTGAAAAATCCGCCAGATTGTCCCTGGCCCCCAGGACCCATTGTCTTTGGTATGGCCTCCTAAGAGCTGTCTACCTGCCAGACTTGCCTTTATATGGTTGGGGTGGCCTCCATATAAGAGAGTAAGGTGGGAGAATAGAATAGGGAGTGAAGGAGCTAGGAGAGGAAGGAAGAATAAGCCCTTCTCTCCTATGAATCCTTAGTACCACTGATGTAGACATCAAAATGAACACCAATTATTTTCTCCCCATGATTTTTAGATTTGTTTAATCCAAAAGAGCCATAGCAAGTGATGTGAGCCTCTTGGGAGCATTTGGACTCGATAGTGCTGTTCTGTAGCCTAACTGGAGTGCCTTTATTTTTCTGTGCAAAAGTAGATATTTTCTGACAACTGGTTCTACATTTATATCTCAAATAACTCTTCAGTGAGTACCCAGATTTAATGAGATTGGTGAAGTCTGGAAACACGTAGATCATTTAATCCTTCAGTCGACTGTAGAACTTCATTAAGTGGCAGGTTACTTCTGATGGTTACTTACTTCATAGTGATTATAGTTCAAAAATATAATAGATTTATTTTGGGATCCCTGCTCTGTTGATGCCTTCTTGGTTGGGAAATCACCTTACCCACAGCCCTGCCAAAACCATGGGCTTGGGTGGTTGTGTTTCTCCCATGTGACCCTCAGTTCAGATGACTGGACCAGTGGTGGACACTTGAACCTGACACAGGCAGTCCATCAACCTGGCCAGTGACCAACCAGGTTATTGTGCTTGAAATTTTGAGCAAAAGGATATAGAGAGCTAAAGGATATAGTCAGTTGTTGGTGGGTGTGACAGTCTTACAGAGTCAGTTAATGCTACATGGGCAAGATGAGGTAGTGAGAAAGCAGAAGCCATTAATAAGTGGAGAAACCTGGTTTGCAGAGAGGAGGAAGCCTCAGGCAGACAGCGAGTTAAGAGATGACATGGACCCAGAAAGACAGATGGAGCACATGACTTCGGTTCCTGGTGGCTTCCCAGCTCTAGATTCCAAAAGGCCAGTCTGTACTATGTTTCCTGCTTGTTGGTATCCATGAAATGACTTCTTTGATCTTACAGCAATCAATCCTACCACCTCCTGTTTTTGACATGATGATGTCTGTTCCTTATAGCCAAAAAATCTTGACTAAAGTAAACTACTACTGAGGTGTTGCCAGCAGTGGTTTCAACAGAGAGCTATAAACTTATATCTTCGTCATTAAGCAAAGCGTAGCATGTTTTTTAATTGCTTATTTTGAAGTAGGACTAGGTGTCATTAAAATCTGTTCTCGTCCATATTCTCCTTGTTAATCATTTAGAACATTCTAGCTTTCCACCCTTTTCTCACTTGTGATAATGGTATTGGTTTTATGGGATGGGTCTCTAGGAACTCTGTTTGAGGGAAATAAAAACACCTGAAATAAGCTTACATCAAAGGACAAGATTGCTTCTGCTGGTTTATAATGGGTAGACTCTCTGATTATCTGTACCAGGCACATAATCTTGATTGCCTTGTCAACAAATCCACTGCCCAATTAACTGGAGATTTTTATGGCTGGAGAAACTCCGGATATATAGCATAGGAGGTGGGGCAGGGATGAAAGTGAGGTAATCCACAGTCTGCGTTCCATCTCCAGCAATTACAGGTTGCATTCCTCATCAAATTTGGCTTCTACACCAAACTGGCATTTATCTGGGTGGAGAAGTGTAAACAGTGGGCATCTTGGGAATGGCGTTGTGACTTTTTTTTTTTTTTTTTAAATGAGCTCAGAGAGAGAGAGGGCACTGTGTACATTCGCATAAAACACTAAACTAATTTGAGTAATAAAGTCACAAGTTAAGTAAAATGTTCTGCAGGGAGAGTTTGTGAATCTGATAGAATGGACGGAAAAATGAATGGCAGTTGGGAAAAGGACACTTGGAGGGTGGTAGTGGGAGAACTCATTTACAGCAAGCAGCAGTGTAACCACGTGGCTAGACGCTTAGGCCCTGACCCAGATCACCTGGATTCAAATTTCAAGTCCACCATTTAGAAGCTATATGACCTTGGAGAGGTCACTTAATTTCTTGGTGCCTCAGTTTCTTCATCTACAAAATGGAAATAACAATAGTATCTACCCCCTAGGTTTATTGAAAAGATTAAAGGAATCAATACATGTAATATGCCTAGAGCAGAGTCTAGTCTGCTTTATGATTGCTACCTATTATTATTATTCTGTAAGATATCACCTGGTGTGCCACCCAACCAGCAAGATGCAGCAGAACTAACACCACAAGTGTATTCTATTCTTCTCCCAGTGAAAAATCCAATACATTTACCCTTTTACTATGAAATGTGTGTGTTTGGGCTGAAACAAGAAAGAAGATTCATAAAAGAGCTACTAAAATAAGGTGGGAAGAGAGGGGCTTTTATATACAGAATGAAAAGAGATTGGGTTCTGGCATGGAAAAATGAACACTGAGATGCACTATGCTGAGTTTTATGAAGGATAGGAATAGTATGAATAATAACTTGTTTATGGAATATTGGGAAATTAGAGCTGGCACGAAAGATGAATACTTTGAGGTGAATACTTGAACAGATGGTTACTTGATGGTGCCTGCACAGTGAGTGGATCAGTTATGGCATTTATTATTAGCTCAGAATTTTCAAGAGCAATCTGGAGAAACGCTGGGGTTAGATGGTTCCTTAACTATTGAGGGTAGCTAGGGATGTTTGTGTTGGAGCCCTAGTTTAGTTCAGTTCAGTATTTGTAAATATATGAATATAGTACCTTAAAAAATGTTTTAAGCACCCTAACTCATCATGATAGTCATTTACTGAGCCTTGACTGTGGGCAGGACTCTGCTGGGAATCAAAAGATGAGGGAGATGGGTTGTGTTGAAGTTTCCAATCTGTATTGCCAGCCAGAAGCGCTATCATTAAATTGATTTGAGAGCTTAATGTATTTGGTTTACTTTTACTTCTATTTTGAGGCCAGATAATTTTTAGTTATTTTATAAGAGTTCAGGATTGATACTGTGAAGGAGCTAAAGAAATAAAAGTTCTCTTTTTGCTATTATTTTGTTTTCGTAACTCTACCCAGGCTACACTGTAAAGTCAGTAGAAAAGTTTACTTTTAAATTTATGTTTATTTATAGAGTAGTTGTTCATAAAAAGCAGTTTTAGAGTTAGAATTTAATGTAGAGATTATCTTCTTCAGTTCGTCATTTTACAGATAAAGGTGATGGGCCCCTGAGAACTCAGGTGACATGCTCAAGGCAGCACAGCTTGGATGGAAGCCCAGGTTCTAGTCTTCTGTGTTTTCTTTCCTATCCAGATGCTTTTCCCATGAGGATCAGGGTAATTGTAGTCCAGCTTATTTCTGTATACACACAAGCTGAAATGTGCAATGTTTTATCTCATAGTATCCAAAAGTAATTTACCATGAAGCCAGTGAAGTTTCAGCTTTAGGGTCTCTCACTTATAGGAGCTTTGGGGTGGGAAGGGGAAGCCAGGATGCAACCAGCAGACGTTTCTGTAGGCATCTCTGGTCAATGACCTAAAGAGGTACTGTAAGAAATGGACTCAACCCTCCAAGACTCCAGTAATTTGTTGTGATCCTTTTCACATTCTAAAAAAAAAAAAAAAAACCTCACTTTTGTATCTAATTTTGTATTCTTTTTTTTTTTTTTAAAGATATGCCCTTCTCTTGCCGTAAGGTTATATAAATTTCTGGCTCCGTGAAACCTGAGTCTACTTCTGATGTCCAAACATATAGTCACTTGGGAATTTCATTTAAATATTTTAAATTTTATTTCTAAGTGCATTTTTGTTAAAAAATTTGAGCCGGGCATGGTGGCTCACACCTGTAATCTTACCACTTTGGGAGACCAACGCGGGTGGATCACTGGAGGCCAGGAGTTCAAGACCAGCCTGGCCAACATGGTAAAACCCTGTGTCCACTAAAAATACAAAAAAAAAAAAAAAAAAAAAATTAGCCAGGTGTGGTGGCAGGCACCTAAAATCCCAGCTACTGAGGAGGCTGAGACATGAGACTTGCTTGAACGCAGGAAGCAGAGGTTGCAGTGAGCCACGATCATGCCACCACACTCCAGTCTGGGCGACAGAGCAAGACTCTGTCTCAAAAAAAAAATTAAATTTGATTTTTATATTTTATTTTAAATTAATTTTAATTTTTGTTACAGTAATAAATTGTGTTAAAATGTTTTAAATAAAAACAGCAGTCCCTTCCCTCAGCCTTCCCGACCTCTTGATATTTTCTCCACAGTTAACTACTTTTAAATCTTTTGTATGTTTTCCCTAATTTTACCTCTATATTATTTATTAATAACTTACTTTCTTCATTGATTGGTTTTAGGCATTATGTATTGGGTTTCTGTAATGGTAGGCAAGAATTTAACTAATAAAGTCCAAACATCCCTTGTTTCTCTTCACATTTCCCCAACATAGTTGTCACAATTTTTGCTTATCTCAGTCATCAGTATTTGTATTATCATCGACTATGTAAATGTTATTGACAGCAGAAGTAATTATTAGCCTATGGCATCCTTTATCATGTAATTTTTTGTTTGTTCAAGACTTAATAATTATCTTAGTTTCTTTTGCTTAGTTTTCTGTGTATATATCTGAATGCACTGCTTTTCCTTTCTTTTTGTATAACTTTTAAAAAAATTTTTTTTAAATTTTTATATTTTTCATATATATTTTATTGCACTTTAGGTTCTGCGGTACATGTGCAGAACATGCAGGATTATTGCATAGGTACATACGTGGCAATGTGGTTTGCTGCCTCCATCCACCTGTCACCTATATCTGGCATTTCTTCCCATGTTATCTTTCCCCAACTCTATGCCCCCCACTGTCCCTCCCCTGGTCCCCCGCAACAGACCCCAGTGTGTGATGCTCCCCTCCCTGTGTCCATGTGTTCTCATTGTTCAACACCTGCCTATGAGTGAGAACATGCCGTGTTTGTTTTTCTGTTCTTGTGTCAGTTTGCTGAGAATGATAGTTTCCAGATTCATCCATGTCCCTACAAAGGACACAAACTCATCGTTTATTATGGCTGTGTAGTATTCCCTGGTGTGTATGTGCCACATTTTCCTTGTCCAGGCTGTCATTGATGGGCATTTGGGTTGGTTCCAGGTCTTTTCTATGGTAAACAGTGCTGCAATGAACATACATGTACATGTGTCTTTATAATAGAATGATTTATAATCCTTTGGATATATACCCAGTAATGGGATTGCTGGGTCAAATGGAATTTCTATTTCTAGGTCCTCGAGGAATTGCCACACTGTCTTCCACAATGGTTGAACTAATTTACACTCCCACCAACAGTGTAAAAGTGTTCCTATTTCTTCACATCCTCTCCAGCATATGTCGTCTCCAGATTTTTTAATGATCGCCATTCTAACTGATGTGAGATGGTATCTCAATGTGGTTTTGATTTGCATATCTCTAATGACCAGTGATAATGAGCATTTTTTCATGTTTGTTGGCCTCATATATGTCTTCTTTTGAAAAGTGTCTGTTCATGTTCTTCGCCCACTTTTGAATGGGTTTGTTTGTTTTTTTCTTGTAAATCTGTTTTACTTCTTTGTAGATTCTGTATATTAGCCCTTTCAGATGGGTAGATTGCAAATATTTTTTCCCATTCTGTTGGTTGCCGGTTCACTCTAATGATTGTTTCTTTTGCTGTACAGAAGGTCTGGAGTTTAATTAGATCCCATTTGTCTATTTTGGCTTTTGTTGCCAATGCTTTTGGTGTTTTAGTCATGAAGTCCTGGCCTATGCCTGTGTCCTGAATGGTTTTGCCTGGGTTTTCTTCTAGGGTTTTTATAGTGTTAGGTCTTATGTTTAGCTCTTTAATCCATCTGGAGTTAATTTTAGTGTAAGGTGTCAAGGAAGGGGTCCAGTTTCAGCTTTCTGCACATGGCTAGCCAGTTTTCCCAACACCATTTATTAAACAGGGAATCCTTTTCCCATTGCTTGTTTTTATCATGTTTGTCAAAGATCAGATGGTTGTAGATGTGTGGCATTGCCTCCGAGGCCTCCGTTCTGTTCCAGTGGTCT